>RXID01011170.1:0-42495 GCA_005019695.1 Trichopus zeylanicus subsp. travancoricus | reverse complement strand
GTGGTGGTGGTGGTAGTAGTAGTTATTGTAGTAGTAGGAATAGTAGCAGCAATAGCAGCAGTAGTAGCTATAACAATAGTAGTAGTTGTACTAGGAGAAGGAGGTGGAGGAGCAGTAGGAGTAGGAGTAGTAGTAGTAAGAGCAGAAGTAGCATTAGAATTGGAGGATGTGTACTAGTAGAAGTGGAAGTAGTTGTAGAAGTAGTAGTGGAAGTACTAGGAGTAGGTGTAGATGTAGGAGGAGTAGTAGTTCTAGAAGGAGTAGGAGTAGTAGTTCTAGTCGTAGTTGTAGTAGTTGTAATACAAGTTGTAGCGACTGCAGTCGCAGTCCCAATAGCTATAGCATAAGTAGCTGCATCAAGAATAGTAGCAGTCACAACAGCAGTAGTAATAGTATTAGTAGTAGTAATACTAGTAGTACTAATTGGAATCAGAGTAGCGGTAGCAGTAGTAGGAGTCAGAGTAGTAGTTGTTGTAGCAGGATCCGGAGTAAGGGTAGAAGTAATAGTAGTAGTAATATTTGTGATAGTAATTATACTACTAGCTATAGTAATAATAGTAATAGTAGCAGTTGTAGTAGTCACAAAAGTAGTAGCTTTAGTAATAGTATTGGTAGTAATTATACAAGTAACAGTAGTAGTAGTAGTAATCGTGGTATTAGGGGTAGTAGTAGTAGTAGTAGTAATAGCTGCAGCAGCGGTTGCAGCAGCAGCAATAGCAATAGTAGCTATAGTAGTAGTAATAGTAGCTATAGTAGTAGTATTGGAAGTACTAGTAGAAGTTGTAGTAGCAGCAGCAGCAGTTGCAGAACTAGTAGCAGTAATAGTAGTAGTCACAGTAGCAACAGTAGTAGCATTAGTAGTTGTAGTTGTAGTAGTTGTAGTAGTAAAATTAGTAGTAGAAGTATTAGTAGTTGCAGTTGCATTAGCAGTTTCAATAGTAGTAGGAGAAGTGGTAGGAGTACTAACAACAGTTGTAGCAACAGTAGTTGTAGTAATAGCAGTAACAAAAGTAGTAATCACTATAATAGTCGTAGTAGTAGTGGTACTAGTATAAGTAATAGTAGTAGTGCCAGTTGTAGCAGTAGTAGAAGCCTTAGTAGTAGTAG
Source organism: Trichopus zeylanicus subsp. travancoricus (assembly GCA_005019695.1). Lineage (NCBI taxonomy): Eukaryota > Viridiplantae > Streptophyta > Magnoliopsida > Dioscoreales > Dioscoreaceae > Trichopus > Trichopus zeylanicus. The sequence goes on along the minus strand of RXID01011170.1, from coordinate 41,388 downwards.
TAGTAGCAACAATAGTAGTAATTGTAGTAGTAGTAGTAATAGTAGGAGGACTTGTGGTAGTAGTAGCAGCAGCAATAGCTGCAACAACAATAGTAGTAGTAGTAGTAGAAGTAGTAGTCGTTGTTGTTATTGTAGTAGTAGTAGTAGCAGCAGTAGTAGTAGCAGTAGTAGTAGTAGTAGTAGTCAAAGTGGTAAAAGTTATTGTTGTAGTATAACAACAGTAGTAGTAGTGGTAGTTGCAGTAGTCGTAGCAAAAGTAGTAGAAGAAGTTGTAGTGGCAACAGTAGCAGTTCAAGCAGAAGTAGCATTAGTAGCTAATGTAGCTATAAAAGTAGTAGTAGAAGTAGTGTAGAAGTAGTAGTTATTGTAGTAGCAACAGCAGCAATAGTAGTAGTGACCGTAGTTGTAGTAATGGCACCAGCAGTCGCAGTAGTAGCAGCAGTAGCGTTTGTAGTAGTAGTAGGAGTACTAGCAGTACCAGTAGAAGTAGTAGGAATAATAGTAGTTGAAGTAATAGAAGTAGCAGCTGCAGCAACATTAGCAGTAGTATGAGTACGAGTATTAGTAGTAGTAGCAGTGGTAGTAGTAGTAGTAGAGATAGTAGTAGAAGTAGTAGTAGCAGCTGTAGCAGTAGTAGCTATAACAAAAGTAGCAGTAGCAGCAGCAGCAGCAGTAGTAGTAGCAGTAGTATAGGTAGTAATATTCATAGTAATAGTAGAAGAAGGAATAGTAGTAGAAGTAGTAGCAACAGTAGTAGTTGTTGTATAAGTAGCATTAGAAGCAACAGTCTTAGTAGCAGTAGTAGTGGCAGGAGCAGTAGTAGTAGTAGTAGCAGTAGTTATAGTAGCAGGAGTAGTACTAGTTGTTGTGATACTTGTAGTAGTGGCAAGGGTAGTAGTAGTAGAAGTAGTAGTAGCAGTAGTAGTAGTATTAGTAGTAGTAGTAGAAGTAGTAGTAGCAGTAGCAATGATAGTAGCAGTAGTAGTATTAGTAGCAGGAATAGGAGTAGCAGTAATAGTAGTAGCAGCCGCAGCAATGGTAATAGTAGTAGTAGAAGTATTAGTAGCCGAAATACGAGAAGCAGCAGTAGTAGGACCAACAGAAGTATTAGTAGTTGTAGTTATAGCAGTTCTTCCAACAACAACCATAGCAGTAGCAGTAGTTGTAGTTGTAGTAGTAGTAGTAGTAATAGTAGCAGTAGCGGTAGCAGCAGCAATAGTAGAAGTAGTAGTAGCAGTAATAGGAGTTGTGGTAGTCACAGTAGTAGTAGCAGTAGTAGCAGTAGAAGTTGTAGTAGAAATAGTAGTAGTAGTAGTAGTTGTTGTAGTTGTAGTTTCAGTGGTAGTAGTAAGAGCAGTAGTAGTATTAGTTGTTGTAGGAGGAGTTGTAGTAGTAGTACTAGTCGTAGTCATAACAGCAATAGTAGTAGTAGTAATAGTAGTAGTAGCAGTAGTAGTAGTTGCAGCAATAGTAATAGTAATTGGAGTAGTAGTAGTAGTTGTAGAAGTAGTAGTCGTTGTAGTAGTAATAGTAGTAATAGTAGTAGTAGTAGTAGTAGTAGTAGTAGTAGTAGTATTACTAGGACTAGTTGTGGCAGTAGTTGGAGTAGTTTTTGTATTGTTAGTAATAATAATTGTAGTTCTAAGAGTAGTGGTGGTACTATTTGAAATAATTTTAGTAGTAGTGTAGTGGTAGCAACAATTGTAGTAGTAGTTGTTGTAGTTGTAGTAGTAGTAGCCATAGTAGTAGTTATGGCACGATAAGCTGTAGTTGTTGTAGTAGTAGTGGTGGCAGTAGTAGCAGTAGTTGTAGTAGTAGTTGTGGTCATAGTAGTATCGGTAGTAGCAGTCATAATACTAGTAGTAGTAGTAGTAGTAGTAGAAGTTGTTGTAGTAGTATTAGTAAAAGTAGCAGTAGCCATAGTAGGAGGAGGAGGAGGAGGAGCGGTGGAGTAGTAGTAATAAGTAGTAGTAGTTGTTGATGTTGTTGTTGTAGTTGTTGTAGAAGTAGTATTAGTAACATTAATAGTAGTAGTGGTACTAGTTGCAGTAGTAATAGAAGTAGGAGTAGCAGTTGTAGTAGTAGTAGTAGTAGTTGTAATAGTAGCTGCAGTAGTTGTAGTAATAGTCCTATTAGTCGTAAGAGTAGTAGTAGTGGTAGTAGGAGTAGGTGAAGAAGTTGTAGTATGGGTAGGAGTAGAGGTAGTTGTAGTAGTAGGATTAGGAATTGCAGTAGCAGCAATAGCTGCAGTAGTACTAGTAGTAGTAGCAGGTGTATTAGTAGTAATAGTAGTTGTAGTAGTAGTAGGTGTTGGAGTAGGAGTAGGAGTAGTCGTAGGAGTCGTTGCAATTGGAGTAGTGCTAGTAATTATCGTAGGTGCAGCAGTATCAATAGTTATAGTGGGAGTAGGAGTAGTAGAAGTAGTACTAGTAGTAGTTGTTGTAGCAACTACAGCAAATGTAGTAGTCCTAGTAGTAGTAGTTGAGGTAGTAGCAGTAATAGTATTAGTAGTAACAATAATAATAGTAGTAGTAGTAGCGATAGTAGTAGTAGTAGTAGCTGTCGTAGTATGAGCTGTATGAGTTATAGTTGTAGTATTAGTTGTAGTAGTTAGAGTTATAGTTGTAGTAGTAGTTGTAGTAGTTAGGTAGGAGTTGGAGTTCGAATAGGAGTAGTAGTAGGAGTAGGAGTAGTAGTAGTACTAGTAGTAGAGAAACTTGAAGTAGCAGTAGCAACAGTAGTAGTAGTTATCGGAGTAGTTGTACTTGTAGTAGGAGTCTTTGTCATTGTTGTAGTAATAGTAGTACCAGTTGTCATAGTAGTAATAGGAGCAGTTCTAGTAGTTGAAGTAGCAATAGCAATAGTAATAGTAGTGGTAATTTTAGTAGTGTTATAAGTAGTAGTATCAACAGTAGTAGTAGTAATAGAAGTAGTCATAGGAATAGTACAAGTAGTAGTAGTAAAAGTAGCAGTTGTAGTATTAGTTTTAGGAGCAGCAGTAGCAAGTGTAGTAGTAGTAACAATAGTTGAAGTAGTTGGAGCAGTAGTAGTACAAGTAGTAGTAGTAGAAGCAGGGGGAATAATAGTCGTAATAGAAGTATGAGCAGCGGTAGTAATAGCAGTAGCAATAGTAGGAAGAGTGGTGGTAGTAGTAGTAGGAGTAAGTTTAGGAGTAGCAGTAGAAGTAGTAGTAGCAGCATCAGAAATAGTAGTTGTAATAGAAGTAGCAGTAGTAGCAGTAGCAGAAGTAGTAATAGCAGCAATAGCAGCAGCAGTTGTTGGAGTCGTAAAGTAGTAATAGGTGTAGTAGCTGTAATAGTAGTAGTAGTTGTTATTGCAGCAGTAATTATTGTATTAATATTGGTAGTAGCAGTAGTAGTAATAATAATAGTAATAGTAATAATTGTAGTAGTCGTAGTAGTAGTTGTAGTAGTAGTAGTTGTAGATGTAGTCACAGCAGTAAAAGTTATAGTTGTAGTAGAACAACAACAGTAGTAATGGTAGTTGTAGTAGTAGTAGCGAAAGTAGTAGAATAAGTTGTAGTAGCAGCAGCAGCAGTACAAGCAGAAGTAGCATTAGTGGCTAAAGCTGCAATAGAAGTAATAGTAGAGGTAGTGTAGCAGTAGTAGTTATTGCAATAGCAACAGTAGCAACAGCAGTAGTAGTAGTAGCTATAGTAGTGGTGGTCGTAAAAGTAGCAGCTGTAGCGGTAATAGTGCTAGTATTAGTAGCAATAGAAGTAGCAGTACTAGGAGCAATAGCAGTAGTGACAGCAATTGTAGTAGTGGTAGCAGTAGTAGCAATAGTAGCATTAGGAGGAGTAGTTGGAGTACTAGCAGCAGCAGTTGTAGGAGTAGTAGAAATAGTAGTAGTCGAAGTAACAGAAGTAGTAGTAGTAGTAGTTTGACAACGAGTATTAGTAGTAGTAGTAGTGGTAGTAGTAGTAGAGGTAGTAGTGGAAGTATTATTAGCAGCAGTAGTAATAGTAAAAGTAGAAGTAGCAGTAGTAGTAGTAATAGTAGCAGTAGTTCTAGTTGTAGTAGTAGCAGTATTAGTAACCGCAGTATAGGTAGTAATAGTCATAGTAGCAGTACAAGAAGGAATAGTAGTAGTAGAAATAGTAGTAGTAGTAGTTGTTGTTGTGGAAGTATCATTAGATGCAACTGTAGTAGTAGTAGTTGTTGTTGAAGGAGTAGCAGTAGTAGTAGTTGTTGTTGTTGTAGTAGCAGTAGTAGTACTAGATGTTGTCATACTAGTAGTAGTCACAGGGTTAGTAGTAGAAGTAGTCGTAGCAGTAGTAGTAGTATTAGTAGTAGCAGTAGTAGTAGCAGTAGCAGCAGCAGCAATAGTAGTAGTAATAGTAGTATTAGTAGTAGGAATAGAAGTAGAAGTACTAGTAGTATTAGTAGGTGTAGTAGTAGTAGCAGCAACAACAATGGCAGTAGTCGTAGTAGTAGTTCTTGTAGTAGTGGTAGTAGTATTAGTACCAGGAATACAAGTAGCAGTAGTAGTAGTACCAACAGAAGTATTAGTAGTTGTAGCTGTAGTAGTTCTGCCAAGAACAACAGTAGCCGTAGGAGTAGTTGTAGTAGTAGCAGTAGCAACAGTAGTAGTAGAAGTAGTAGTAGCAGTAATAGTAGTTTTAGCAGGCACAATAGTAGTAGTAGTAGAAGTTGCAGTAGTAGTAGTAGTAGTAGTAGTAGTAGTAGTAGTAGTAGTAGTAGTAGTAGTAGTAGTAGTAGTAGTAGTAGTAGTAGTAGTAGTATTAGTAGTAGTAGTAGTAGTAGTCGTAGTATTATTAATAGTTAGTAGAAGTAGTAGTATTGGCAGTATTTCTAGTAGTAGCAGAAGTAGGAGTAGTAGTAGTATTAGTGGTAGTAATAGTAGTAGTTATTGGAGCAGTAGTAGTTGTAGCAATAGTAGTAGTAGTAGAGGTAGTCGCTGTAGTTGTAGTAATTGTAGTTATAGTAGTAATAGTAGTGAGAGTAGTAGTGGTAGTGGTAGTAGTGCTGGTAGTAGCGGTAGTAGTAGTAGTAGTAGTTGCCATAGTCGTAGTAGTAGTAGTAGCAGTAGCAGCAGCAGTGGAAGTAGTTGTTGTTGTTGTATTAGTGCTAGTAGTGGTAGCAACAACAGCAATCGTATTATTAGCAGTAGTAGTAGTTGTGGTAGTAATAGTTGTAGCTGGAGCAGTAGTAGGAGTAGTAGGGAGTTGGAGTGGTGGTAGTACTAGTAGTAGTACTAGTAGTTTCAGTGGTAGTAGTACAAGTAGTAGTAGTAGTAGTAGTTGTTGGAGGAGGAGTAGTAGTACTAGTAGTAGTCATAGCAGCAATAGTAGTAGCAGTAATTGTAGTAGTAGTAGTAGAAGTAGAAGTAGTAGTAGTAGTAGTTGCAGCAATAGTGATAGTTGTAGCAGTAGTAGTTGTTGTTGAAGTAGTAGTCGTTGTAGTAGTAATAGTAGTAGTAGTAGTATTAGTAGTAGGACTAGCTGTGGTAGTAGTTGGAGTAGTAATAGTATTATTTGGTATAGTAGTTTTAGTATTGTTAGTAATAATAATTGTAGTTCTAGGAGTAGTAGTGGTACTATCAGAAATAATTTTAGTAGTAGTATAGTGGTAGCAACAATAGTAGTAGGAGTAATTGCTATAGTGGTGTAAGTAGTAGTAGCCCTAGTAAGTAGTCATAGCATGTAGTTGTTAGTTGTAGTATTAGTAGTGGTAGCAGTAGTCGTATAGTAGTTGTAGTAGTAGTTGTGGTATAAGTAGTCGTGGTAGTAGTAGCATAAACTAGTAGTTAGTACTTGTAGTGTAGTAGTCGTTAGTCTAGTAGTAGTATTGCCCTAGTAGAAATTGTCAGGAGTAGTAGTATTAGTAAAAGTAGTAGTCTCTATATAGTAGTGTAGGAGGAGGATGAGGAGGAGGAGTAGAGTAGCAGTAAGTCGTCGTAGTAGTAGTTGTTGTTAATAGTAGTCGTAGTAGTGTTGTTGTTGTTTGAGTAGTTGTAGAAGTATAGTTAGTCGTAGTATTAGTAGTAGTAGTTGTTTGTAAAGTAGTAGTGGTTACTTCTTGCAAGCGTTAGAGTTCGTAATAGAAATAGGAGTAGTAGTTGTAATAGCAGCAGCAGTAGTAGTAGTAATAGTCGTATTAGTAGTAATAGTAGTAGTAGCGGTAGTAGTCGTAGGTGAAGAAGTCGTAGTACAGGTAGGAGTAGAGGTAGTTGTAGTAGTAGGAGTAGGAGTAGCAGCAGCAGCAGCAGTAGTATTGGTAGTAATAGTAGTAGGAGGAGTAGGAGTCATTGCAATTGGAGTTGTGATAGTAGTTGTAGTAGGTGAAGCAGTATCATTAGTCTGAGTTGGAGTAGGAGTAGTAGAAGTAGTACTAGTAGTAGTTGTTGTAGCAACTACAACAAATGTAGTTGTCCTGGTAGTAGTAGTTGAGGTAGTGGTAGTAGTAGTATTAATGGTAATAGGAGTAGTAGTACTATTAGTAGTAACATTAGTAATAGTAGCAATAGTAGCAGTAGTACTAATAGTAGCAACTGTCGTAGTATGAGCTGTACGAGTTGCAATTGTAGTAGTATTTGTAGTAGTCAGAGTACTGGTAGGAGTAGGAATTTGAATAGGTGTAGTAGTAGGAGTTGTAGTTGTAGTAGTACTAGTAGTAGAAGAAGTTGAAGTAACAACAGCAGCAGCAGTAGTAGTTATAGGAGTAGTTTTACTTGTAGTAGGAGTCTTTGTCGTTATTGTAGTAATTGTAGTAGTAGCAGCAGCAGTAGTAGTAGTGGTAGGAGCAGTTCTAGTAGTTGAAGTAGCAGTAGCAATAGTAGTAGTAGTGGTAATTTTAGTAATATTAGAAGAAGTAGTAGTAGTAGTAGTAGCAATTATAGTAGTAATTGTAATAGTAGTCATTGGAATAGTACAAGTAGTTGTAGTAAGAGTAGCAGTTGTAGTATTATTATTAGAAGCAGGAACAAGTGTAGTAGTAGTAGCAATAGTTGAAGTAGTTGGAGTAGTAGTAGTAGAAGTAGCTGTAGTTGAAGTAGGGGTAATAGTAGTCGTCATAGAAGTAGGAGCAGCGGTAGCAGCAACAGCAGCAATAGTAGTAAGAGTGGTAGTCATAGTAGTAGGAGTAATATTAGGAGTAGCAGTAGAAGTAGTAGCAGCAGCAGCAACAGTAATAGTAGTTGTAATAGAAGTAGTAGTAGGAGTAGTAGGAGTAGTAGGAGTAGTTGAAGTAGTAATAGCAGCAACAGCAGCAGCAGTTCTAGTAGTATTAAAAGTAGCAGTAGGTGTAGTAGCTGTAATAGTAGTAGTTGTTGTTATTGTAGCAATAATTTTTGTATTAATAGTGGTAGTAGCAGTAGTAGTAATAATAATAGTAATAGTAATAATTGTAGTAGTAGTAGTTGTTGTTGTTGTAGTAGTAGTAGTAACAATGGTAATTATAGATGGAGAATTAGGAGTAGTTGTGGTAGTAGTAGTAGTAGCAGTAGTAGTTGTTGTTTTAGCAGTCGTAGTACCAATGGCAGTAGTAGTAGTAGTAGTAGTAGTAGTAGTAGTAGTAGTAGTAGTAGTAGTAGTAGTAGTAGTAGTCCTAAAAGTAGTAGTAGTAGTATAAGTAGTAGAAGAAGTAGTAGCGGTATTAGTTGTAGTAGCAGTAGTTGAAGTAGTAGTAGTAGTTGGAGGAGAAGGACGAGGTGGAGTTGGTTGGAGAAGTAGCAGCAGCAGCTGCCATAATAGTAGTTGTTGTTCAGTAGTAGTGGGAGAAGCAGTAGTGGTAGTAGTTGTTATATTAGCAATAGCAGTAGCAGCAGCAGTAGTATTAGTAAAAGTCGTAGCACTAGTCGTAATAGTAGTGGTAGTAGTAATAGTTATTGTAGTAGTAGTAGTAGTGCTAGTAGTAGTCATTGTAATTGTAGTAGTAGTAGTAGTAATTATAGTAGTGGTAGAAGTTGTAGCAGTAGTAATATTAGTAGGAGTAATAGTGCTGTAAGGGTATAAGTAGTATTAGTAGGAGTAGTAGTAGTAGAAGTAGTAGTAGTCATAGTTGTAGTAGTAGGAGTAGTAGTAGGAGTAGTTGTAGAAGGAGTTGTAGTAGTACTAGTTGGAGGAGTAGTAGTATTATTTGATGTAGTAGTAGCAATATTGTTAGTAGTAATAATTGTAGTTGTAGGAGTAGTAGTGGCACTAGTAGAAGTAGTTGTAGTAGTAGTGTGGTTGTAGCAGCAGCAGTAGTCAAAGTAGTAGTAGCAGTGGCTGTAGTGGTCATAGTTGTGGTAGTACTAGTGGTCGTACTAGTAGTAGTAGTTGTGGTCGTAGTAGTAGTATTAGTAGTGGGAGTAGCACTAGTGGTAGTAGTGGTCATAGTAGTAGTAGTTGTTGTTGTAGTAGTAGTAGAAGTTGTACTAGTGATCATAGTTGTAGTAGTAGTAATAGTAGTAGTAGTAGTAGTAGTAGTAGAAGTAGTAGTAGTAGAAGAAGAAGAAGAAGTAGTAGTAGTAGTAGTAGTAGTAGTAGTACTAGTAGTACTAGTATTATTATTATTATTATTATTAGTAGTAGTAGTAGTAGAAGTTGTAGAGGTATTTGTAGTAGCAGCAGTAGTAGTAGTAGCAGCATAAGTTGTAGAAGTATTTGTAGCAGCAGCAGCAGCAGTAGTAATAGTAGTAGCAATAGTAGCAGTTGGGGCAGCAGTTGCTGCAAGAGAAGTAGTTCTTGTTGTAGTTGTAATAGTAGCAGTAATTATTTTTGTAGTAGTAATTGAAGTAGTAGTACTTGTTGTAACAGTAGTTGTTGTAGTAGTAGTAATATTTGTTTTAGTAGCAGCAGTAGTAGTAGTTTTAGCCGGAGTAGAAGTAGGAGTAGCAGGAGTAGGAGTAGGAGGAGCAACAGTAGTAGTAGTTGTTGTTATCTTAGTAGTAGTATTAGTAATTGTTGGAGTAGTAGTAGCAGTAGAAGGAGTGGGAGTAGGAGTAGGAGTAGGAGTTGGGGTAGGATTAGTTATAGGAGTCACAGTAGTTAGATTAGCGAGAGTAGTAGTTTGTGGTAGTAGTAGTAGTAGCAGTAGTGGGAGTGGGAGTAGGAGTAGTAGAAGTGGTACTAGTAGTAGTAGTTGTTGTAGCAATTGTAGCAGATGCAGTAGTAGTAGTAGTAGTAGTAGTAGTAGTAAAAATAGGAATAGTAGTAGTATTAGAAGTAACAACAATAATATTAGTAGTACTAGCGATTGTAGTAGCAACAGTCATAGTAGGAACTATAGCAATTGTAGTTGTAGTAGTAGTTGTAGCAGTTAGAGTACTGGTAAGAGTTAAAGTTGGAATAGGAGTATTCGTAGGAGTTGTAGTAGTAGTAGTAGCACTAGTAGGAGTAGTAATACTAGCAATAGCAGGAGTAGCAGTTGTAGTTGTAGTATTAGGAAGAGGAGTAGTAGTTGCAGTTGTAGTAGGAGTTAGAGTACAAGTGGTAATAAGAGTAGTGGTGAAGCAAAAGTAATAGCAGTAGTAGTAGGTGTACCAGTAGTAGTAGTGTAGTTGAAGTAGTAGTTGCAGTAGCAATAGTTGCAATTGTAGTAATAGTATTATTTGTAGTAGTTGCAGTAGTAGTAACTATGTTAGTACTAATAGTAGTAGTAGTAGTAAGAGTAGTACTAGAAGGAGGAGTAGTAGCAGTAGCAGTAGCAACAATAGTACTAGTAGTAGTAGGAATAGTAGGAGTAGTAGGAGTAATAGTAGTAGTAGTAATAGTTGGAGTAGTCGGAGTAGTAGTAGTAGCAAGAGCGTTAGGAGGAGAAGTATTAGTATTAGTTGTACAGTAATAGTAGTAGTATTGGTGGCTATTATAGGAGTATTAGGATTAGTAGTAGTAGCAGCAGCAGCAGCAGCAGTAGTAGTAGTAGTAGTAGTAGTAGTAGAAGTAGCAGTTGTCGTAGAAATTGAAGTAGTAATAGTTGTAGTAGAAATGGTAGTTGTAGTTGTTGTAGTAGTAGTAGAAGTAGTTATAGGAGTTGTAGTAGGAATAGGCATTTGAGTAGGAGTAGTTGAAGTAGTAGTGGTGGAAGTAGTAATAGCAGTAGTAGTAGTAGCTGTGGTAGTTGTCGAAGTAGTAGGAGGACGTGTAGTAGTTGTTGTAATTGTAGTAGTAGTAGTTGTAGTTGTTGTTGTTGTGGTTGTAGGAGTATTAGGATTATTTGTAGTAGAAGTAGTAGTAGTTGTTGTTGTTGTGGTTGTAGGAGTATTAGGATTAGTAGTAGTAGTAGTAGTTGTTGTTGTTGTTGTTGTTGTAGCAATAGTAGTAGTAATAGTTATAGTAGTGGAAGTAGTTATAGGAGTTGTAGTAGGAATAGGAGTTCGAGTTGGAGTAGTTGTAGTAGCAGTGGTGGTAGTAGTAGTAGCAGTAGTAGTTGTAACAGTGGTACTTGTAGAAGTAGTAGGAGGAGGTGTGGTAGTAGTTGTAGTTGTAGTTGTTGTATTAATAGTAGTAGTAGTACTTGTAGAAGTAGAAGTAGTTATTGTAGTACTAGTAGTAATAGCATTAGTAGTTGTAGTAGAAGTAGGAGGACCGGTAATAGCAGTAGTAAAAGTTGTAAGAGTTGTTGTAGTAGTAGTAGTATGAGTAATAGTTCGAATAGAAGTAGTAGTAGTAGCAGCCTTAGTAATAGTAGTTGTAGTAGAAGTAGCAGTAGGAGTTGTCGTAGTAGTAGAAGAAGTAGTAGTAGTAGTAGTAGTAGTAGCCGCAATATTAGCAGTAGCAGAAGTAGTAAGAGCAATAGTAGTAGTGATGGTAGTAGTAGTAGTAGTAGCCGCAGTATTAGCAGTAACAGAAGTAATAATAGTAGTAGTAGCAGTGGTAGTAGTAGTAGAAGTTGTACTAATCATTGTAGTTGCAGTATTAGTAATAAAAATAGTATTAGAAATAAGTGTAGTTTTAGTAGGAGTTGTAGTAGTAATAGTTGTAATAGTGGTTGTTGTTGTAGGAGAATTAGGAGTAGTAGTCGTAGTAGTAGTAGTAGTAGTAGTAGTAGCAGTAGTAGTAGTAGCAGTAGTGGTAGTTGCAGCTGTCATAGTACTAGTAGTAGTAGTAGCTATTGTTTAAGTAGCAGCAACAGTAGCTGTAACAGTAGTAGTAGTAGTTGTTGTTGTTGTAGTAGTAGTAGTTGTCATAGAAGAAGTAGTAGCAGAAGTAGTAGTAGTATTAGTTGTAGTAGCAGTGGTAGAAGTAGTTGTTGTAGTAGTCATACTTGTTGTTGTTGCTATAGGAGTAGCAGCAATAGCTGCAGTAGTAGTTGTTGTTGCAATCGTAGTAGCTATAGTCGATGTAGTGGTTGTAGTTGTACTACCAGCAGTAGCAACAACAACAACTGTAGTAGTAGTTGTTGTAGTAGTAGTATTTGTTGTTGTACTAGTAGTAGTGGTGGTGGTAGGAGTAATAGTATAAGTTGTAGTAGGAGGAGTGGGAAGAGTAGTTGGAGCTGCAGCAGCAGTAGTAGTAGTAGTAGTAGGTGTTGTAGTAGTAGACATTGTAGTAGTGGTAATAGTCGAAGCAGTAGCAGTAGTAGTAGTACAATAGCAGTAGTAGCCATAGTTGCGGTAATAGTGGTAGTTGTAGTAGTAGTCGCAAATGTAGTAGTTGTAGTAGTATAAGTAGTAGCAGTAGTGTTTGTAATAGTAATAGTAGAAGTCGTAGTCATCGGAAGAGTAGTACGAGGAGGGGGAGGAGTAGTATTAGCGGCAGCAACAATAGTTGTAGTAGCAGCAGCAGCAACAACAGTAGTAGTAGCAGTAGTAGTAGTAATAGTAGCTACAATAGTAGTGTTAGAAGTTGTAGTCTCAGTAGTAGTAGTTACAGAACTAGTAGTAGCAGTTGTAGTTGTAGTAGTAGAAGTAGTAGCAGTTGTAGTTGCATTAGTAGTTGCAATAGTAGTAGGAGAAGTTGTAGGAGTAGTAACAGCAGTAGCAGTAGTAGTTGTTGTAGTAATAGTAGTAACAGAAGTAGTAATAGCTGTAATAGTAGCTGTAGTGGTAGCAATAGTCGTATTAGTAGTAGTAGTATTATCAATTGTAGTGGTAGTTATTGTTGCAGTAGTACCAGTAGTAACCTTAGTAGTAGCAGTAGCAGCAGCAGCAGTAGCAGTAGTGGCAGCAGTAACAGGAGTTGTAGTAGTAGCAGTAGTAGTAGTAATTATACAAGCAATAACAAAAGTCACAACAGTAGTAGCTGTATTAGTAGTAGTAGAACTAGTAGTAGTAGGAGTAGAATCAAAATTGGTAATGGTAGTAGTAGCAGTTGTACTAGTATAAGTTGTAGCAATAGTGCTAGTTGCAATAGTAGTAGAAGCCTTAGTAGTAGTAGTCGCAGTAGTAGTGGTAGTAGTAGTAGTAGAAATAGAAGGAGGAATGGTAGTAGTAGTAGGTAGCAGCAACAGCTATAGCAGCAATAGTAGTAGTAGTAGTAGTAGTAGTAGTAGTAGTAGTAGTAGCAGCAGCAGCAGCAGTAGTGGTAGTAGTGGAAGTAGTCACAGTGGTAAAAGTAGTAGTTGTAGTAGTAACAGCAGTAGTAGTGGCAAGAACAGTAGTTTTAGTAGTAGTAGTAGTACTACTTCTAGTCATACTAGTAGTAGTAACAGGGGTAGTAGTAGTCGTAGTAGTAGCAGCAGCGGTAGCAGCAACAGAAGTAGTAGTTCTTGTAGTAGTAGTAGTATTAGTAGTAGGAATAGGAGTAGCAGTAGTAGTAGTACCAACAAAATTATTAGTAGTTGTAGCTGTAGCAGTTCTTCCAACAGCAACAGTAGCAGTAGTAGTAGTACTTGTAGTAGTAGTAGTAGTAGCAGTAGGTGTAGTGGTAGTAGCAGTAATAGTAGTTGTAGTAGTCAACTAGTAGTAGTAGTAGTAGAAGTTGCAATAGTAGTAGTAGTTGTTGTTGTAGTAGTAGTAGTACTACTAGTAGCAGTAGTAGAAGTAGTAGTATTATTAGTAGTAGTAGAAATAGTTATATTGGTAGTAATTCTAATAGTAGCAGAAGTAGGAGTAATAGTAGTATTAATGGTAGTAATAGTAGTAGATGTTGGAGTAGTACTAGTTGTAGTAGCGATAGTAGTAGTAGTAGTAGTAGCCATTTTCATTGTAATAGTAGTAGTAGTAGTAGTAGTAGCAGCAGCTGCAGCAGTAGCAACAACAGCAGTAGTAGTAGTAGCATTAGTAGCGGTAGTTGCTATTGCTATTGTTGCTATTGCTATTGCGATAACTACTACAGCTACTACTATTTCTACGACTCCAATTTCCACTAGTATTACTGCTACTACTACTTCTACTACTACTACTATTGCTATAGCTACTACCATTACTACTATTGATGTTGTTGCTACTAATACAGCTACTATGACTACTACTATTACTTATTCTGCAACTGATACTTTTAGTAGTGCTACTGCTGCTACTAACACTATTACTCCTAAAACTTCTCCTACTACTACTACTGTTGCTGCTGCTGCTGCTTCTACTTTTGCGACTACAACAACTACTGCTACTGCTACAACAACCACTTCTACTACTGTTCCCACTACTGCTACTACAACAACAACTACTACTAGTACTACTACTACAACTACTACTACTAGTACGACTACTACAACAACAACTACTACCACTACTACAACTGCTACAGCTACTACTCTTAGTACTAATATTGCTACAACAACAACTACTACTACTGCAACTACTGCATTAACTCCTACTACTGCTGCTACAACCACTACTACAGCCACTTCTGCTATAACTAGTGCAACTACTACTACTCTTACTACTACTACTTTGATTGCTATAGCTGCTACTACTATTTCTTATACAACTACTGCTACTACTACTACTACTACTACTACTACTACTATTACTACTACTACTACTACGGCTACTACTAGTACTACTGCTGTTGCTGTTGCTACTACGCCTACTACTACTATTACTCTTACCACTGCTACAAGTACAACTACTTCTGTTACTACAACTATCCCTACTTAAATACAGCTGCTTTTACTATTGCTATTACTATTAGTATTACTACCAATAGTATTACTACTACTACTACTATTATTTCTATTACTATTACTACTACTACTACTATTATTTCTATTACTATTACTACTACTACTACTACTAGTTCTGCAACTACATTTGTGATGGCTACTACTACTGTTTTGCTACTATAGCTACTACAACAACTACAACTACAACAACAACTACTACTACTACTATGATTACTACAATATCTACTTCTAGAACTACTACTACAACTACTACTTCTGCTACTACAGCTCCTGCTACTACCTCTACTACTACTACTATTGCTACTACTACAACACTACAACTACAACGACTACTGCTACTACTGCAACTACTACAACTACTTCTGCTACTATTAGTGCTATTGCTACTACACTTGCTACTGCAACAATAACTACTACTTTTGCTGCTACTGCAATAACAACAACAACAACTACTACTACTAATACAACTACTACTGCTGCCATTACTACTACTACTCTTACTACAGCTACAACTATTACTACTGCTACTTCAACTAATACTACTGCTGCTATTGCTACTGCGGCTACTGCTAGTATTTCTACTAATACTATTACTTCTACTACTATTTCAACTACTATTACTGCTCCTACTACTACTACTAGTTCTGTAACTACGTCTATGACTGCTACTGCAACTAATTCTACTACTATAGCAACTACTACAACTACTACTACTAATCATGCTACTACTACCACTATGACTACTATAACTACTACTTCTACTACTATTGCTACTATTGCTACTGCTACTACCTCCACCACTACTATTGCTGCTGCTACTACTACACTACTACGACAACTACTAGTACTAGCACTACAACTACTTCAACGACTACAACTATTACTACTACTAATAACACAACTACTTCTACTATCACTACTACTACAAGTACTCCTTTTGTTAATGCTACTACTCCTACTAGTACTACAACTACTACTACTACTTTTGCTAGTACTGTTGCTATTGCTACTGCAACTACTATTGCCACTGCTACTACTCATGCTACTACAACAATTGCCATTGTTGCTACTATTGCAATACTAGTCCTATTTCTGCTACTACTGCTACTACTACTACTACCACTGCTATTACTGCTACTATTACTAATAATACTTCTACTACTACTACTTCTGCTACGACTACTATTACTACTACTACCACAACTACTACTACTACTTCTACTGCAACAACTACAGCCATTTCGGCTGCTACTACTACTACAACTGCTACTACTAGTACAATTGCTGCCACTATTTCTATTATTACGACTGCTATTACTACTTCTGCTACTACTACTATAGCTACTATTAATGCGGCTACAACTACTACAACTATTAAGACCGATACTACTTTGCTACAACTGCGGTAGCTACTGCTGGTGCTGCTGCTGCTACTAAAACAACTATTCTTTTTACTTCTCCTACAAATACTACTGCTGCTACAATTACTGCGACTACTACTACTACTACTACAAGTACTGCTACTACAACAACAACAACAACTACTACTACTACTACTACTCCTACAACTACTACTATTGCTACTACTATAACTGATACTACTATAGCTACAACTGCTACTAGTACTACTAGTACTACTATTACTACTACTAGTGCAACAACTACTACAATTGCTACTGTTATTACCATGCTACTACTACTGACACTACTATTTCAACAACTACATCAACAACAACTACTACTACTATTGCTACTGCTACTAGGGCTGCTACTACTACTAATGCTGCTCCTCCTCCACCTCCTCCTCCTCCTATGAGTTCTACGACTACTACTACTACGATGACTACTACTACTACAACAACAACAACTACTACTACTACTACTACTACCACTACCACTACTACTACTACTTCTACTACTACTACTACTACTCCTGCTACTACTACTACTATTGCTACTACTACGTCAACTACTACTACAACAACTTCTCATATTACTGCTACTAATTCTGCTACTACTACCACTACTACAACTACTACTATAGTTACTACTGCTGCTGCTACTAATACGACTATAACTGGCACTATTTCTACTACTACTCTGGCTACTACTACTTCGTTGATTACTACTTGTCCTACTTCTACTGCTACTACTACAACAAATAATTTTGATGCTGCTATGATGACTACCTCTGCTACAACTAA
Organism: Trichopus zeylanicus subsp. travancoricus; assembly: GCA_005019695.1. Lineage (NCBI taxonomy): Eukaryota > Viridiplantae > Streptophyta > Magnoliopsida > Dioscoreales > Dioscoreaceae > Trichopus > Trichopus zeylanicus. Next base: position 25,151 of record RXID01011170.1, on the reverse strand, counting down.
TACTGCTACTACTACTACACTACTACTACAACGATTAATACTAGCACTACTACTACTCCAACAACTACTACTATTACTACTACTAATACTACTACTACTCCTACGACTCCTACTACTACTATTTTGCTACTACAAGTAATTCTACTTCTACAACAATAATAGCTACTACTATTACTACAACAACAGCAACAATAACTACTACTACAACTTCTGCTAGTACTACTACTACTACATCTGCTACAACTACTGCTACTACAACAACAACTACTGCTACAACTACTACTACTACTACGACGACTACTACTACAACTACTACTACTATTGCTACTGCTCCTCCCACTACTACTACTCCTACTATTACTACTAGTACTACTCGTACTACTACTAGTACTGCTACTACTGCTACTTCTACTACTATTACTACTACTACTACCACGACTTCTACTAAAACAATAACAACTACTACTGCAACTACTACTAGTACTACTACTACTACTACTACTATTACTACTACTACTCCTGCAGCTACTACTACTACTGCTCTTACAACATCTACTACTACAACAACTACTACTACAACTTCTCCTATTACTACTACTACTTCCACTACTACTACCACTACTACAGTTACTACTACTACTGCAACTAAAATGACTTCAACCAGTACTATGACTACTCCAGCTACTAATACTACTATGATTACTACTACTACTACAAATAATACTACTGCTATTACTGCTATTGCTACTACCTCTGGTAATACTGCTGCTGCTACTACTACTACACTACTACTACAACTACTACTACAAGCACTACTATTACTCCAATAACTACTTCTATTACAACTACTAATACTACTACTACTACTAGTACTACTACTACAACTTCTATTATTGCTGCTACTACTACTACTTCTGCTACAACTACTGCTACGACTGCCACTACTACAACTTTAACTACGACTACTCCTCCTCCTCCTACTACTACTGCTACTATTGCTACTACTACAGCTACAACAACTTCTACTACTACTACTGCTACTACTACTACTACTACTACTACTACTGCTACTACTACTAATACTACCACTACCACAACTACTTCTACTACAACTTGTACTATCGCTACTACTACTGCTCCTACTACTACGACTACTGCTACGACTGATACTACTACTACTTCTACTACTGCTACTACTATTGCTGCTACTACTGCTACTACTACTACTCCTCCTACTGCTGCTGCTGCTGCTACTGCTACTATTACAACAACTAGTACTACTACTACTACAACAACAACAACAACAACAACAACAACTACTACTACTACTACAACTACTACTACTACTACTCCTCCTTCTACTACTACTAATACCCTACTGCTATAACAACCACGACAATTACTACTACTAATACTACCACTACTTCTACTACTACCAATATTACTACTACTGCTGCAACTACTATTGCTACTACTACAACTACTACCACCTCTTCAACTCCTCCTCCTACCATTACTACAATTACCATTGCTACTACGACTACTTCTACTGTTATCGCCATTACCACTACTACTACTACTACTACTCAAACAAATACAACTACTACTCCTACTGCTACTTCTACCGCTACAACAACTACTACTGCCACTACTACTTCTACTACGACTACTACTTCTATTCCAGAAACTACTGCTACTGCTACTACTACTACTACAACTACTACTACTGTTGCTACTTGTACTGCTACTACTGCTCCTATTACTACAATAATTGTTCCTACTACTCCAACTACAACTACTACTACTTGAACTACTACTACTACTTCAACAATTACTGCGACTGCAACTACTATTTATGTTGCTACTCATAGTACCACTCAAACTACTACTAATACACCTACTACTATAACTGCTACTACTACTACTCCTACTACAACTACTACAACTCCTACTCCTGCAGCCACTACTTTGAATATTTCTACTACTACTATTGCTACAACTACTACTACTTCTACTACTACTACTACTACTACTACTACTACTATTACTATTGCAACTACTATTACTACCACCACCACCACCACCACCACCACCACTACCACTACTACTACTATTACTACTTTTGCTACTACTACTACTACAAATAGAACCACTACTACTTCTACTACTACTTCTACTACTACTACTCCTTCTACTACTTCTACTACTACTGCTACTACTATGACTACTACTACTTCTACAACAACAACAACTACTGCAACTGCTACTACTGCTATCACTACTATAGTTACTACTACTACTACAATAACTACTAGTCCTACTCCTACTACTAGCACTACTACTTCTATTACCACCACCACCGCCACTACTACTACTGTTGTTGTTGTTGCTGCTACTACTACTAGCACTGCTACTACAATTTGAACTACTACTACTCCTCTGCTACTACTATTACTACCACTTCTACTACTACTACACCTACTACTTCTACTGCTGCTACTGCTGGTATCCCAACTATTACTACTACAACTTTTACTGCTACTACTACTCTAACATCGACTGCTACTACTATTATTAATACTACTACTACTAAAACCACTATTTCTACTACTACTTCTACTATTACTGCTGCTACTACTTCCACTACTTATGCTACTACTGCTGCTGCTGCTGCTGCTGCTACGACCACTAACATTACTACTATTACTACTACTACTCCTATTGATATGACTAGTACTCAAATTTTTGCTTTTGCTACTATTGCTATGACTACTACTACTGCTAATACAACAACAACTACTATTTCAATTATTTCTACTGCTACTGCTGCTACTACTTCTACTACTCCTATTGCTACTACTACTCCTACTACCTACTACTTACTACTACTTTCTACTGCTACTTACTGCTACTTACTACTACTTACTACTACTACTACTACTATTACTACTACTTACTACTACTACTACTACTACTACTACTACTACTACTACTACTACTACTACTACTACTACTACTATTGTTACTACTACTACTACTACTACTACTACTACTACTACTACTACTTCTATTACTGCTACTACCACTACTTCTACTACTTCACCTACTGCTACTACCACAACAACTTCTATTGATACTGCTGCTGCTACTACTACTACGACTACTACTACTACTACTACTATTTTTACCACGACTTCTACTGCTGCTAGTACAGCTACTACTACTCCTACAACAACAACAACAACAGTAACAACAATAACAATAACTACTACTACTACTGTTGCTGCTGCTGTTGCTACTACTACTACTAGTGCTACTTGTACAACTACTAGCATCACTACCACTACTACTACTGCTATTGCTATTACTACTACTACTACATGTATAACTACTTTTATTACTACTTCTACTCCAACTAATACGTCTACAATTACAGCTACTATGACTATTACTACTACGACTACTACTTCTACTACTACTAGTACTACTACTATTATACTACTACTACTGCTACTAATGCAACTACTACTATGAGTAATGCTCCAACTACCAGTAGCACTACTACTTCTACTACTACAAACATTACTATGACATGTACTACTACTAATACTATTACTTCTACTACCACTATTACTACAACTACTACTCTTATTTGTACTATTACAACAACAACAACAACAACAACAACAACCATGACTACTACTCCTCCTCCTCCTCCTACTACTACTACTACTACTACTACTACTACTACTACTACTACTACTACTATGACTTCTACTACCGCTACTGCTACTCCTACTATAGCTACTTCTACTACTATTACTTCTAATCCTACTAATACTACTAGTACTACTACTCTAACTACTATTTCTTCTCCTACACATACACATATTCCTACTACTACTCCCAAAACTACCACCACCACCACCACCACCACCACCACTACTACTACTACTATTGCTGCTATTCTTGCTGCTGCTATTATGACTATTATTACAATAGCAACAACTACTACACCTATTGCTAGAAGCAGCAGTAGTGAGAGTAGTTATAGTTGTAGTAGTAGCACTAGTAGTAGTACTAGTAGTATTAGCAGTAGTAGTTGCAGTAGGAGTTGTAGTAGTAGTAGCAGTTTTAGTAGTTGTAGTAGTTGCAGTTGTAGCAGAAGTAGTAATAGTGGTACTAGAAGTAGCTGTAGTAGTAGCAATTGTAACAGTAGTAGTTTTTATTGTTGTACTAAATGTAGTAGTCATAGTATTTGTGGCAATGATTGTTGAAGTAGTAGTAGTAGTAGTAAGAGAAGTAGAAGTGGTTATGATAGTAGTACCAATAGTAGCAATAGTACTAGTCATAGTAGTCATAGGAGTAATAGTAGTAGTAGCAGTAATAGTTGTAGAAGTAGTAGTAGGAGTACTAATAGTAGCAAAAGTAGAAGTAGTAGTTGTAGTTGTAGCAAAGTTAATAGTAGTAGCAGTAATACTAGTTGAAGTTGTCATAGTAGTAGCACCAGTGGTATTAGTGGGAAAAGCGATAGTTATAGTAGTAGAGCTAGTAGCAGAAGTAGTGTTAGTAGTAGCCACTGTAGTAGTACTAGTAGTAGTAATAGTAGTGCTAGTAATTATAGTAGTAGCAATAACTGCAGTAGCTGTGGTAGTAGAAGCGGTAGAGTAGCAGTAGCAGTAGTCGTAAGAGTAGCAGCCGTAGCAGTAGTATTAGTAGTAGTAGTTGTTGTAGTAGTAGTATTAGTTGCAGTAGTAGTAGTAGCAGTAGGAGGAGTAGTAGCAGCAGTAGTAGTAGCAGCAGCAATAGTAGTTATGGTAGTAGTAGCAGTAGGAGTAGTAGTAGTAGTAGTATTAGTAGTCGTTGTTGTAGGTGTTGTAGCAGAAGTTATAGTAGTAGCACTGGTATCTACAGTAGTAGTAGCGGTAGCAGTAGTAACAAGAGTAATACTAGTAGTAGTAGTCGTGGTAGTAGAAGCAGCAGTTGCAGTTGTTGTAGAAGTGGTAATAGCCATGCTAATTCTAGTAGAAGTAATAGCAGTGTTGTAGCAATAGAAGCAAGAGTAGTAGTTGTTGTTATAATGAAAGTAGTAGTAGTTGAAGTAGTAGTAGTAGTATTAGTAGCCGCAATAGTAGTGGTAATAGTAGTAGTAGTAACAGTGGTAGTAGCAATAGTAGTAGTACTAGTAGCAGTAGGAGTAGGAGTAGTAGCAATAGCAGTAGAAATAATAGTAGCAAAAGTAGTAGCATTAGAAGAAGTAGTAGTAGTAGTAATAGCTATAACAGCAACAGTAGTAGTAGCAGTAGTTGTAGTAATAGCAACAGCAGTAGTAGTAGCAGCAACAACAATAGTAGTAGTAGCATTAGCAATAGTAGTAGTAATAGGAGTGGTAGGAGCAGTAGGAGCTGCAGCAGCAACAGTAGCAGTAGTAGTAGTAGTAGCAGTAGTAGTAGTCATACCAGTAGTAGTAATAGTAGTAGTAGTAGTAGTAATAGTAGTAGTAGCAGCAACTGACGTAGTAGTAGTAGTAGTAGTAGTAATAGTTGTAGTAAGACTAGTAATCTTACTACTAGTTGTTATAGCTATAGTAGCATTATTAGAAGTATTAGCTGTAGCAGTTGCAGTAGTAGTAGTAGTAGTAGTCATAACAGTAATAATAGTAGTAATAGCAGCAATGGTCGTAGAAATAGTCGTAGTAGGAGCAGCAATATTAGTAATACTAGTAGTAGCAAAAATAACAATTCGAGCAGCAGTAGTAGTAGTAGTAGTCGAAGAAGTAGTTGCAATAGCAGCAGCAGCAGCAGTAGCAGCAGTAGTAGTAGAAGTAGTGGTGGCAGCTGTAGTAGTAGTAGTAGTAGCAATTGTACTGTAGTAGCAGTGGTAGTAGTTGTTGTTGTTGTAGTAGACATTGTCGTTGTAGTAGTTGTACCAATAGTAGTTGGAGTAGCAGTAGTAGCAGTCATAGTAGTGGTAGCAGTAATAGTAATAGTAGCAGTGATAGTAGTAGAAGTAGTAGTTGTAGTAGTCATAGTAGTAGAAGTAGTGGTAGTAATAGTCGTAGCAAAGTTAATAGTACCAGTAGTAATACTAGTAGTAGAAGTCATAGTAATATCAACAGTGGTATTAGTATGATCAACAGTAGTTATAGCAATAGAAGTAGTAGCAATGGTAATAGAAGTAGCAGAAGTAGTAGTAGTGGCAGTAGCATTAGCAGTAGCGATAGTAGTACTAGTAGTAGCCGCATTTGTAGTAGTAGTAGTAGTAATCATAGTAGTAATAGTTGTAGTAGTAGAAGTAGCTGAAGTAGCAGCTATGTAAGTAGTAGTAGTAGTTATAAGAGTAGCAGTAGTAGCAATCGCAGCAGCAGGAGTAGTACTAGTAGTAGTAGAAGTAGTAATACTAGTAGTAGCAGTAGGAGTTGCAATAGTAGAAATATTAGCAATAATAGAAGTAGTAGTATTAGTTGTAGTACTAGAAGCTACAGTAGTAGTAGCAGTAGTATTAGTTGCCGTTGCTGTAGTAGTAGTAGTCATAGTTGTAGTAGAGGTAGCAGTAGTGGTAGCAGAAGTTGTAGTAGTAGTACTTGTAGCAACAGCAGTAGTAGCAAAGGTAGTAGCAGTAGCAGCAGTAGTATAAGTAGTAGTAGCGGTAGTAGTAGCAGCAGCAATTGTGTTTGTAGTAGTAGTGGTAGTAGACATAGTAATTATAGTAAAAGCAGTAGCAGTGTTGTAGTAGTAGCAGCAGTTATAGTAGTAGTAGTGGTAGTAGTAGTTGTAGTTGTAATTGTAGTAGTAGTATTAGTATTAGTAGCTGCAATAGTAGTAGTCATAGTAGTTGTTATAGTAGTAGTCGTAGTAGTTGTTGTTGTTCTTGTAGCATCAGTGGTAGTAGTAGTAGTAAGAGTAGCTGTGGTAGTAGCAATGGTAGTAGTACTAGTAGTAGTAGCAGCAGGAGTCGCAGCAGCAGCAGTAGTAGGAGTAGTAGAAGTAGTACTAGCAGTAGCAATAATAGCAATTGCAATAGCAATAGTAGTTGTAGTAGTAGTAATAGCTACAGTTGTGGTAGTAGTAATTGTACTAATAGCAGTAGTGGTAGTAGTAGCAGCAACAGCAGTACTAGTCATAGTAGTAGTGGAAGCCCTAGTAGTTGTAGTAGTAAGACTAGTGGTAGTAGTCGTATTTATAGTAGCTATCATAGTAGTAGTTGTAGTAGGCATAACAGTAGTAGTAGTAGTAGCAGCACAAATAGGAGCAGCAGCAGCAACAGTAGTAGTAGTATTAGTAGTTTTAGTAGGTGTAGCAGTACTTGTAGCTGTAATAGTAGTAGTAGGAGTAGCAGTTGTAGTAGCAATAGTAGTAGTTGCAGTAGAGGTAATAGTAGTAGTTGTAGCAATAGTTGTGGCAGGTGAAGTAATATGAGTAGTAGTAGGTGTAGCAGTTGTAGTAGTAGTAGTACTAGTTATAAGAGTAGCAATAGTAGTTGTTGTATGAGCAGCAGTAGTAGCAATACTAGTATTAGCAGTAGAAGTTGCCACAACAGTAGTAGTATTACTATTAGCAAGAGTAGTAGTAGTAGTAGCAATAGTTATAGAACTAGTAGTAGTGGTGGTGGTACAAGTAATAGTAGTAGTAGTAGTGGCGGTGGTACTAGTAATAGTAGTAGTAGTAGTAGTAGTAAAGGTAGTAGTAGTAGTAAGCAGTAGTAGTTGTACTTATAGCAGCTGCAGCGGCAAAAGTAGTAGTAGTAGTACTTGTTGTAATAACAATATTAGAAATAATAGTAGTAGCAGTAATAGTAGCAGCAGCAGCAGTAGTAGTAAAAGTAGTAACAGTAGTAGTAGTCGTAATAATAGTTGCAGTAGCTGCAGTAGCCATTGTTGCAACAGCAATAGTAGTAGTAGTAGTAGTAGTAGTAGCAGATGTCATGGTAGTAGTAGTAATAGTAGCAATAGTAGTAGTATAAACAGTGGCAGTAGTAGTAGTAGTAATAGTCATAGCAGTAGTTGCAGTAGCAGTCTTAGCATTTGTTGGAGTGGTAGAAGTAGTAGCAGTAGTTGTGGTAGTAGTTGTAATAACATTAGTAGCAGGAGTAATAGTACTACTACTAGTAGTAGTAGTAGTAGAAGTAGTAGGAGTAGTAGTATTAGTAGTAGCAATAATAGTAGTAGTAGCAGCAGTAGTAGTAGCAATAGTAGTAGAAAGAGGAGAAATAGTAGAAGTACTAGTAGCTATTGTAATAGTAGTTATAATAGTAGTAGTTGCAGTAGTAGCAGTAGTTGCAGTAGTTGTAGCTGCAATAATAGTAGTAGTAGCAGTAGTAGTAGCAATAGTAGTAGGCGAAGTTGGGGTCGTAGTAGTACCAGTAGTAGTGGTAGTCACAGTAGTTGGAGGAGGAGCAGTAGTATTAGTAGCAACGACAGTAGTAGTTATAGTAGTTGTAGTAGTATAAGTAGTGGTAATAGTAATTGTATTATTTGTAGTAGTAGTAAAAGAAGCAATAATGCTGGTAATAGTAGTGGTAGCTATAGAAATAGTACGGGCAATAGTAATAGAAGTTGTATTAGCGATATTAGTAGTAGTTATTGTAGTAGTTGCAGCAGTAGCAGAGGTAACAGAAGTTGTAGTAGTAGTAGTAAAAATATTTGTAGTAGCAGTTGCAGAAGTAGTAGTAGGAGTAGTTGTAGCTAAAGTAGTAGTACTAGACGCAAAAGTATAAGTAGTAGTAGTAATAGTAGTAGTGGTAGAAGTAATAGCAGCAGCAGTAGTAGTAGCAGCAGTAACAGTAGTAGTAGTAATAGGAATTGGAGTAGCAATATTGGTAGCAGTAGTAGTAGCAATGGTAGTAGTAGTAGTACTAGTGGTGGTAATAGAGGTAGTAGTAGTAGTAGCAGTAGCTGAAGTGGAAGGAGTTGTAGTTGTAGTAGCAGTAGCTGAAGTGGAAGGAGTTGTAGTTGTAGTAGCAGTAACAGTAGTAGTTGTAACGGTACTAGTAGGTGTACTAGTTGTAGTAGTTGTAGCAGTAACAATAGGTGTAATGGTTGTAGTTGTTGTTGTTGTAGTAGTAGTAGTAATAGTAATTTTAGTAGTAGTAGTTGTTGTTGTAGTAGTAGTTGTAGAAACTGCAGTAGCAATAGTAGTAGTAATTTAGTATTAGTAGTTGTTGTAGTAGTAGTACGTGTTAGAGTAGGAGTAGTAATATCAGTAGTAGTTGTTGTTGTTGTTGTTGGTAGTAGTAGTAGCAGGAGTAGGAGTAGTTGTCGTAGTAGTAGTAATAGTCGTAATGGTGGTAGTAGTAGTAGTAATAGTAATAGTGGTAATAGTAGTAGAAGTAAAAGTAGTAATAGTAGCAGTAGTCGTACAAGTAGTTGTAATTGTACTAGTATTAGTAGTAGAAGTAATAGTAGAAGCAGTAGACTTGTAGTAGCAGTGGTGGTGGTGGTAATTGTAGTAAGACTAGTAGTACTAAGATTAGTTGTAGTAGTAACAGTAGTCATAGTAGGAGTAGCAGTGGAGGTAACAGCAGTAGCAGTAGCAGTAGTAGAAGTTGTAGTACCAACAGCAATAGCAGCAGGATTAGGAGTAGCTATAGTAGGAGCAGCATTAATATTGTAGCAAGAGTAGGAATAGGTGTAGTAGTAGTAATAATAGTAACAGTTGCAGTAGGTGGCAGTAATAGTACGTATGGGAATAGTAGTGGTAGTAGCACAAGTAGGAGTAGTAGTAGTAATTATGCTGTTGCTACTACTACAACAACAACTACTACTACTAATGTTACTACTGCTACTACTGCTAGTACTACCACTTCTAGAACCACTGCTACTTCTTCTAATACTACTACTACTACTGCTACTGCTGCTAATTCCTCTACCACTATTGCTACAATTATGGGTACTACTATTTCTACTTCCACTACTACTGCTTCTACGGCCACTACTTCGACGGCTACTACTAGTATTGCAGCTACTACTATAGCAACAATTCCTACCGCTTCTACTATCACTACTATTACTTATACAACAACTATTACTACTACTGCTGCTAATGCAGCTTATGGAGCTACTGCTACTGCTACTACTGCTACTACTAATTGTACAATTACTTCAATTGCTAATAATAGTAATACTACTATAAATACTACTACTACTACAACTACTCCTACAACAACAATAACCACAACTACTACACCATCTCCTCCAACTTTTATTATTGTTACAACAACTACTCCTACAACTACTGCTACTGCTACTGCTACCACAACAACAATTAGTACTACTATTACTCCTAGTATTGCAACAATTGCTACTACTACTGCTACTAATGCTACTACCATTACTACTATTACTACCATTATTGCTACTGCTACTAATTCTGATACTACTGCCACTACTGATGATGGAACTATTACAACTACTACTTTGGCTACTACCACAAAACTAATACTACTGTTGCTACTACTATTACTATAACTACTACTACAACTACTACTACAACAACTACTACTACTAATACTCCTATTCCTACTAACACTTCTACTACTTCTCCGACAACTACTGCTACTACTATCACTGCTACTACTAATACTGGTATTGCTCCTACAACAACTACTCCCACAACTATTACTATTTCTATTACTGTTACAACAATTACTACTACAACTATTACTATTCTTATTACTACTACTACTTCCACTACTATTCCAACTCCTCCTCTACTACTGCTACTACCATTACTCCAACTACTACTACTACTCCAACTACTACTACTACTACGACTACTACTATTATGACACGTACTCCAACTCCGACTGCTACTACAACTACTACTACTGGCGCCACCACTACTCCAACTACTACTCATACTACAACTCCTACTACTATTAATACCACAACTACTACTATTACTATTACAAATACTACTACTACTATGACTATAACTACTACTACTACTACGGCTGCTATAGCTGCTGTTGCCGCTGCCACAACTATTATTAAGACTACTACTATTACTACTACTATTTCAATTACTACTCCTACTGCTACTGCTACACCTCTTACCACGACTACTACTACTACTACTACTACTACTACTACTACTACTACTATACCTATTACTACTATTACTATTACTACTGCAACTGCTACTACTACTACTAGTACTGCAACTGCTACTACTACTACCAGTACTACTATTGCTACCAGTACTACTACTCCTATTACTATCACTACTACCACTACTACCACTACTACTACAACTATGACTAATAGTAGTACTACTACTCCTACCACTACTACTACCACTACTACTGCTACCACAACTAAAACAACTACAACTCCAACTACTGTTCCTACTGCAACTCCAGATAATACTACTACTACTCATACTACTACTGTTTCTACTACTAGTCCTACTCCAACTCCTACTGCTACTACTACAACAACAATAACAACTACCACTGCTGCTGCTCCTACATCGACTGCCACTATTACTCCTACTAATAACGGCTAGTGCTACAAATAATTCCACTAATCCTAATACTCCGACTCCTACTACTATTACTACTACTACTCCTTACACCACTACTACTGCTGCAACTGCTATTACTACTAGTACTACTGCTACTACTACCACTACTACTACTACTGCTATGGTTGCTATTAATACTACTACTACTACTACCACTACTACTACTCCTACTATTTGTACTATTACTACTACTATTACTATTGCTCTAGCTCCTACTACGACTGCTATTGCTACTACTACTACTATTGCTCTTGCTTCTATTACTACTACTACTATTACTTTCGTAGCTACTACTACAGCCACTACTACTACAACTAATACTATTTTTGTCGTTGCTACGCCTACTACTACTACTGCCCCTACTACTACAACTAATACTATTTTTGTCGTTGCTACGCCTACTACTACTACTGCCCCTACTACTTCACCCACTACTACTACTGCTGCTACTACTACTGCTACTACTTCTACTACTACCACTTCTACCTCTTTTGCTGCTACTGCTACTACTATTACGACTGTTGTTGATGCTATTTCTAATACTACTACTACTACAACAACAACAACAACTACTACCACTGCTACAATTGTTGCTACTACAACAACTACTACTGCGACTAGTACAACACTACTATTACTCCTACTACTACTACTACGAGAACTACTACTTATGCTACTGCTACTGGTGTTGCTCCTGCTGTGGTTGTTGTTGCTTCTACAACAACAACTACCACTACTTCACCTACTACAACTATTATTGCTACCACTACGTCTATGCTACTAATGCTACTGCATCTACTATAACCACTACTAACACTACTCGTGTTACTTTTAGAGCTACTATTACCTCTTCTACTAGTACTACTACTGCTACTTCTATTAGTACTACTACTACTACCACTACTACTACTATTGCTACCTCTGGTACTGCTACTATTTCTACTACTACTACTACTATTACTATAGCTACTACTGCTACTACTAATGCTAATGCTGCTACTATTGTAACATTGACTGCTACTGATACTACTACTGCTACCACTACTGCTGCCACTACTACTATTACTACTGCTGCTGCTACTGCTATTACTACTACTGCTATTACTATTATTACTTTTACTACTATTGCTATAACTACTACTATGACTACTACTACTGCAGCTACTAATACTACTTCCACAACAACTACTACTACAACTACAACTATTTTTGTTACTGCTACTACTATAACTACTACTACTACTACTACTACTATTCCTACTACAACTGCAACTAGTTCTACTAATACTTATTATACTACGACGGCTGCTACTTTCACTACTATTACGATTGCCAAAATTACAGCTATGACTACTGCTACTACTATTACTATCGCTACTACTACTTCTATGACTACTGCTACTTCTGCTACTATTGTTGCTGCTGTAGATGCTCCTACAGCTTCTACTGCTACAACTACTACTGCAGCTGCTGCTGCTACTACTACCATTACAACTATTGCTACTACTACTACTAAAACTATCACTACACCTACTACTACTACAACAATTACTACTGCTACTACTACAACTACTACTTTTACTACTAGTACAATTGCTACTATTCCTACCAGTACTTCCACAACTACTACAACAACAACAACCAATACTACTGCTACCACTGCTACTACTACTAATACTACCACTACTACTGCTACTACAACAACTACACCTACCACTACTACTACCACAACTACCATTACTACTACTACACCTCCTATTGCTGCTACTACTACTACTACTATTACTACTACGACTCCTACTACTACTATTACTACAACTGTTACTACTATTACTTCGACTTATACTACTACTCCTTCCAATATGACCTGTACTACTACAACTACAACTCATACGTCTACTAATATTATTTTTGCAACTACTACTATTGCTGCTACTCCTCCGAGTACTACCACCACTACAGCTATAGTAACAACAACAACAACAACTACTACTAGCAGTATTACTACTAGCACTACTACTACTGCTGCTACTACAACTAGTACCACTACTACTACTACTGCGGCTGCTGCTGCTACCACTACTACCACTGTTGCTACTACTACTCCTACTACCACTACCACTACCACTACTACTACTACCACTACTACTACCACTATCACTACTACTACTACTACTGCTACCACTGCAGCTGCATTTGCTACTACTAGTACTATTGCTACGACGACTACCACTCCTATTACTATTACTATTACTTTTACTTCTGCAATTACTACTTCGACTGCTACTACTACTACCACTACTACTACTATATTACTACTACTAATACTACTACTACTACTACTCTTGCTCCTACTACTACTAAGACTACTATAACTGCTACTACCAATGCTACTAGTTCCGCTTCAACTATGTCTACTATAGTAATAACTACTACCGCTATTACTACTACTACTTGTACTACTACTACGACTACTACACCTAAAACTACTGCTGCTGCTTCTACTTGTCGTACTACGACTACTGCTACTACTACTACTCCAACTAATATTACTACTACTACTACTTCTAGTCCTCCTATTGCTACCACTGCTACTGCTACTATTTCTACTACTACTACTATTGCTATTGCAGCTACTACTGCTACTACTAGTGCTAATGCTGCTACTACTGCTAATACTACTGCTGCTGCTACTACTACTGCTAATACTACTGTTGCTGCTGCTACTACTGCTACTACTACTATTACTACTACTATAGCTATTATCATTACTACTTCTACTACTATTGCTACAACTACTACTATGACTACTACTACTTCCACAACTACCACTACTACTAATACTATGGCTGTTGTTGTTACTGCTACTACTATAACTACAACTACTATTACCACTACTACTATTGCTACTACAATTGCTAATGCTTCCACTACTAATTCTACTCCTACGACTACTGCTACTTCTGCTACTATTACGTTTGCCACTACTATTGCTACGACTACAGCTACTACTGCTACTACTATTACTACTACTACTATTGCTGCTATGACTACTGCTACTACTGCAACAATTGTTGTTGCTACAGCTACTACTACAGATTCTACTGCTACTACTTCTACTACACTACTACTACTACTCTTGCTGCTGCTGCTACTGCTACTACTACAGCTACTTCTACTGCTATTACTACAACTATTACTACTACTAGTAGTACTACTAATACTAACACTACTACTACTACTACTACTACTACTACTACTACTACAACTACTACTCTTGCTACTGCTGCTGCTACTACTTCAACTACTACTCCTAATGCTATGGCTACTCCTCCTACTGCAACGACTACTAGTACTCTGCTAATACTACCCCTATTACTACTATGACTACTACTCTTACAACTTTCACTACTACTAGTAGTACTGCAACTACTACAAGTACTACAACTGCTGCTACGGCTACTCCTACCAGTTGTACTACTCCGATTACTATAGCTACTACCACTACTACTGCAACTACAACTAATACTACTACTACTACTCCTACTAATACTACTACCACTAATATGCTACCATAACTCCAACAACTACAACTCCTACTACTGTTCCTACTACAACTCCAGATAATACTACTACTACTAATACTACTTCTATTTCTACTGCTAGTCCTACTCCAACTCCTACTACTACCACAACAACAACAACAACAACAACTACTACTACTACTTAAACTACTAATACAACTGCTACTTCTCCTACTCCTACATCGACTACCACTACCACTCCTACTACTACGATTACAGCTAGTGCTAAAACTACTACTCCGCGTCCTACTACTATTACTGCTACTCCTCCTCACAGTCCTACTACTGCTACTGCTATTGCTGCTACTGCTATTACTACTACTACTACTACTAGTGCTACCACCACTACTACTACTACTGCTACTCCTACTACTCCTACTTACTACTACTTCTACTATTACTACTAGTACTCCTACTATTTGTACTATTACTGCTACTGTTACTACTGCTCCAGCTCCTATTACTACTACTATTGCTGCCGCAACTTGTGCTACTACCACTACTACTACAACTAATAGTTATTGACACTGCTATGGCTACTACTACTACTACTCCAACTACTTCACCCACTACTACTGCTGCAACTAATACTACTACTGCTTCTACTACTTTGACTAGTACTACAACTACTACTACCACTTCTACCGCTTTTGCTGCTACTGCTATGGCTTCTACTAATACTACTACTACTACTATTGTTGCTGTTGTTGCTAATACTACTACTACTACTACTACAACTGTTATTACTACAACAATAACTGCTGCTACTAGTACTATACTGCTATTACTACTACTACAACTACTACAAATACTACTTCTACTGTGGCTGCTGCTATTGATTCTGCTATTGTTTTTGTTGCTGCTACTACAACAACTACCACTACTTCACCTACTACAACTATTATTACAACTACTACTACACTACTACTAATGCTACTGCATATACTACAACCACTACTAGTACTATTGGTATTACTTTTGTAGC
Organism: Trichopus zeylanicus subsp. travancoricus; assembly: GCA_005019695.1. Lineage (NCBI taxonomy): Eukaryota > Viridiplantae > Streptophyta > Magnoliopsida > Dioscoreales > Dioscoreaceae > Trichopus > Trichopus zeylanicus. Next base: position 9,060 of record RXID01011170.1, on the reverse strand, counting down.
TACTACTACTGCTTTTACTAGTGCACTACTACTACTGCAATTAATGCTACAACTAAAACTACTACTACTACTACAACCACTACTACTACTATTTGTACTACTACTACAACCACTACTGCAGTTATTACTGCTACGACTAATGCTAACGCTGCTGCTACTATTACTTTTACTGCTACTGATACTACTACTGCTACCACTACAGTTGCTGCTACTACTATTACTACTACTACTACTACTAATACTACTATTACTACTACTGCTATTACTACTTCTACTTCTACTACGATTGCTACAACTACTACTATGACTACCACTACTGTGGCTGCTAATACTACTTTCACAACAACAACAACTACTACTACTATCGTTGTTGCTGTTACTGCTACTACTATAACTACTACTACTACAACAACAACAACTACTACTACTACAACTACTACTGCTTCTACTACTACTTCTAATACTACGATTGCTGCTATTTATGCTACTATTACGATTGCCACAACTACTGCTATAACTACTGCTACTACTACTACTACTATTACTACTGCTACTACTGCTACTATTCCTGTTGCTGCAGATGCTCCTATCGCTTTTATTGCTAGTACTGCTACTGCTGCTGCTACTACTAATACTTCAACTATTGCTACTACAACTATTACTACTCCTACTACTACTGCAACAACTATTACCACCACTACTACTACTGCTACTACTTTTACTACTACAACAATTGCTACTAGTCCTACCAATACTACCACGACTACTACAACAACAACTGGCACTGCTACTACTACTACTAGTACTACTACTTTTACTACTAGTACAATTGCTACTATCCTACCAGTACTACCACGACTACTATAACAACAACAAAAACAACAACAACAACAACAACAACTACCACTACTACAGCTACTACAATAACTACTTCTACCACAATTGCCACCACAACTACCACGACTACTACTACTACTACTACTACTACTCCTCCTACAACTACTACTACTACAACTACAACTTCTGCTACTACTATTACTACAACTATTACCACAATTACGATAACTACTACTTTCACTATGACTTCTACTACTACTCCTTCAAGTACTACGTGTACTACTACTACTACTACTCCTACTTCTCTATTATTACCTCTACAACCACTTCTACTACTGCTACTCCTACGAGTACTACCACCACTACTACTACTACAACAACAACAACAACAACAACTGGTACTATTACTACTTGCACTACTACTGCTACTGCTACTATAACAACTACCACTACTACTACTATTAGTACCACTACTACTACTAAGACTTCTACTACTGCTACTACTACCACTACTACTTCTACTTCTACTACAACTACTACTACTACAACTACTACAACTACCACTACTACTACTACTACTATTATTACTACTACTACTATTACGACTACAACGGCTACTACTACTACTACTACTACTTTTACTACTACAACTCCTACTCCTACTACTACTAAGACTACTACAACTACTATTACCACTACTACTACACCAGCTATAACTTTGTCTACTATAGTAATAACTACTACTACTATTACTACTACTACTTGTACTACTACTACGACTAATACACATAAAACTACTGTTGTTGCTTCTACTTGTACTACTACTACTACTTGCACTACTACTACTACTACTACTACTACTACTACTACTACAATAATTATTACTACTAGCACTGTTACTGCTACTACAACTACAACTACTACCACTACTACTACTATTAGTACGGTTACTATTGCTACTACCCCTACTGCTGCTGCAGCTGCTACTACTACTACTACCACCACCACCACCACCACTCCGAATACTATTACTATTACTATTACTGCCCCAATTACTACTACGACTGCAACTACTACTACTCATTCGACTCCTACTACTACTATGAGTACTACAACTCTACTACCACTACTACTACTACTACTGTTACTATTATTACTACGACTTCTACTACTACTCCTTCCAGCGCTACCTATACTACTACTACTACTCCTACTTTTACTATTATTACAACTGCAAGAACTACTACTACTACTACTCCTGTAAGTACTACCATCACTACTACAACAACAACAACTACTGCTACTACTACTACTAGTACTAAAACTACTACCACCACCACCACCACCGCTACTACTACTGTTACTAATACTACTACCCCTACTGCTACTACTGCTGTTGCACTACTACTACTATGACAACAATAACAACAACTATTACTACAACTGCTACTACCACTACTACTACTACTACTGCTACTACAACAACTACCACTCCTAATTCTATTACTATTACTACTACGACTGCTGCTGCTACTACTACTACTACTGCTCCGACTACTACTATGACTACTACTGCTACTGCTACCACTACTACTACTCCTGTGCAACTATGACTACTACAAGAATATCAACTACTACTATTGCTACTACTACTTGTACTACTACCACTACTACTACTTCACATAAAATAACTACTACTGCTTCTATTTCTAGTACTATGGCTGCTGCTGCTACTACTACTCCAACTACTTTTACTATTACTTCTACTACTACTACTACTACTATTCCTACTCCTGCTAATATTAATGCTACTATTACTACTACTACCACTACGACTATTACTAATATTACTACTACTATTACAACTCCTATAACTTCTACTACAACTGCTACTGCTACTACGTATTTTACCGCTACTAATGCTATTACAACTACTTTTATAACTAATACAACTTCTACTACTACTCCTACTGCTAGTACTACTACTACTACTACTATTACTGCTACAACTGCTGCTACTATTGTGACTACTACTACTGCTACTGCTACTACTACTTCTGTTGCCGTTGCTGCTACTTCTACTACTACTACTCCTCCTCCTCCTCCAACTACTACTACGACCACTCCTACTAGTACTACTATGACTACTATAACTCCAACTACTACTACAACTCCTACCACTACCACTACTCTAACAAATACAGCCTACTACTACAACAAGTGCTGCTACTTCTAGTACTGCTGCTACTACTACTGCTACTACTATTACTACTCTTACTACTATAACTACTACTGCTACTACTGCTGTTGCTGCTATTGCAACTGCTACTACTACTACTACTATTACTACTACTACTACTACTACTACTAATACTACAACTACTAATACTCCTGCTTCTCCTACTACTACTACTACTTCCGCTAGTACCATTATTCCTGCTACTATAACTACTACATCTACAACTACTACTATTACTACTTCTACTACTACTAGTACTACAATATCTTCTACTACTGCTACAATAACTACTAGTCGCACAACAACATCTACTACTACTACTACTTTTCCTGTTATTGCTACTACTTCTACTACACATACCCCTACTACTACTGCAGCTACTGCGGCTGCTCCAGCTACTACTACTAGTGGTAGTAGTGGCAATTCTAGTAGTCAGAGAAGAAGTAGGTATAGTATGAGTAGTAGCAGTAGCAACAATAGTAGCAGCTGTAGCAATAGCTATAGTAGTAGTGTTAGCAATAGCGATAATTGTAGTACTTGCAGAAGTAGCAGTAGTTGCAGTAGTAGTTGCTATTATCATGGTAGTAGTAGTAGCAGTAGCAGCAGCATTAGCAGTAGCAGTTGGAGAAGTAGTAGTAGTAGCTAAAGTAACAGAAGTAATATTGGTAGTAGTAGCAGTAGCAGCAACAATAGTAATACTCATAGAAGTAGTAGCGGTAATTGCAGCTGTGCTAATAGTAGTAGTTAGAGCGACATCAATAGTACTTGTAGTAGTAGTATTCATAGCAGTAGCAGTAGCAGGAGGAGTAGTAGTAGTAGTAGTAGTAGTAGTAGTAGTAGTAGCAGTAGCAATAGTCATAGTCATAGTAGTAGTAGTATTAATAATAGCCGCAGTCATAGCAGTGTAGCTATAGTAGCAGTAGCAGCAGAAGCTAAAGTAGTAGTAGTAATAATTGTAGTAGTAGTAGTAGTAGTCGTGGTGGTATTAGCCATAATACTAGTAGTAGCTGCATTAGTGGTAGTAGTAGTAGTATTAATAGGAATAGCGATAGATGTGGTAATTGAAGTAGTCCCACTAGTAATAGTAGTTTGCAAAGTAGTAATAGTAGTAGTGGTAGTAGTAATAGCAGCAGCAGCAGTAGTAGTAGTAGTTGCTATGGTAGTTGCAATAGTAGTAGTTCTAGTAGTAGTAAAAGAAATAGTAGTAGTAGTTACAGTAGAAGCAATCGCAGTAGTTTAGCATAAGTAGTAGCAGTACTAGTGGTAGTAGCTGTAGAAGTAGTAGTAGTTGTAGTAGTAAAAGACGTAGCGGTAGTAGTATTAGTAGTAGTAGGTGTAATAGTTATAGTAGCAGAAGTAGCATTTGTGTCAACAGTAGCAACAGTACTAGTACTACTACTAGTAGCAGAGGTAGCAATAGTACTACTGGAGCAAAAGTAGCAATAGTAGTGGTAGTAATAATTATAGTAGTAAAAGTAGCAGTAGCAGTAGCAACAGCAGTAGTAGTAGAAGTAATAGGAGTAGGTGTAGTTGTAGTTGTAGTAGCAGTAGTGGCAGCAGCATTAATGGCAGCAGTAGCAGTAGTTGTAGTAGTAGCTATTATAGTAGTAGTAGTTGTTGTAGTAGTAGTGGTTGTTGTAGTTGTAGTAGTAGTTGTAATAGTAGTAGTAGTTGTTGTAGTAGTAGTAGTTGTTGTAGCTGTAGTTGTAGTAGTAGTAGTAGTAGTAATAGTAGCTATTGTAGTGGTATTAGTAGTATTTGCAATAGTAGTATTAGTAGTTGTTGCTATAGCGGTAGTTGTAACAGCAGTAGTCATAGAAGTAGTAGCAGTATTGTTAGTAGTTTGGGTAGTAGTAGCGACAACGGTAGCTGCAACAGCTGCTATAGTGGTAGTAGTAGTTGCAGTAGTAGCAGTAGTGGAAGCAGTAGCAAAAGTAGTAGCAATAGTCTTAGTATTAGTAGTAGTTGTAGAAGTTAAAGTAGCGGTAGTTGTAGCTATAGTAATAGTAATAGTGGTGGTAGTAGTAGCAACAGTAGAAGTAGTAATAGTAGAAATAGAAGTAGTAGTAGTACGAGTAGCTGTAGTTATTGTAGAAGTGGTGGCACTAGCAGTTGTAGTAGTAGTAATAGTAGTAGTAGTAGTAGTAGCAATAGTAGTAGTAGCAGCAGCAGCAGTAGCAGTAGTCGAAAATTTATTACTAGTAGCAGTAGCAATAATCGTAGTAGCAATAGTAGGAGAACTGATAGTAGGAGAAGTATTAGCAGTACTAGCAGTAGCTGTAGTTGTGGCAGATGTAGTAGTAGCAGTAGTTGTAGTAGTAGTAGAAGTAGTAGTAGTAGTCGTTGTTGTTCTTATAGAATAACTAGTAGTAGAAGTAGTATTTGTTGTTGTTCTAGTAGTACTAGTACCAGTAGTAGTATTGGTTTTTGTAGTAGTAGTACTAGTAGCAGTAGTAGTAGTACCAGTAAAAGTAGAAGAATGGAAGTAGTTGCAGTAGTAGTAGGCATAGTAGCATTGGTAGGTCTAGTAGTAGTAGTCGTAGGGTTAGTAGCAGTAGGTGCAATAGTAGTAGTTCTAGTAGCAGTAGCAGTTGTAGTAGCAAAAGTAGCAATAGTCATAGGGGTAGAATTAGTTGTGGAAGCAGTAACATTGTGGTAGCAATAGTGGTAAGTAGTAGTAGTTATAGTAGTAGCAGTAACAACAACAACCATAGTAGTAGTTGTAGTAGTGGTAGTTGTGGAAGTAGTATGTCATAGTAGTAGTTGTAACAATAGTAGTAGAAGTAGTAGTGATAATAGCTGCAGTAATAGTAATAGTAGTAGTAGCAGTAGTAGTAGCAACAGTAGTAGTATTAGTAGTTGTAGTATCAATAGCTGTAAAAGTAACAACAGTAACAGCATTAGCACTAGTAGTAACAAGAGTAGCTGCAGTAGCAATACTAGTAGTAGTAGAAATAGTAGCAGTAGCAGTGGTAGCAATAGTAGGATTAGAAGTAGTAGTAGTAATAGTAAAAGTAGTTGGTGTAGTAAAAGTAGTAGTAGCAGTAGTATGAGTAGAAGCAGTAGTAGTAGTTTTAGGTGTAGTAGTCGTAGTAGTAGTAATAGTAGTAGTAGTTGTTGCTGTAGTAGACATAGTTGGAGCAAGACTAGTAGTAGTGGTAGTAGTAGTTGTAGTAGTCATAATAGTAGTAGTAGTAATAGTAGCAGCAGTAGTGGTAGTAGTAGAAGTAGTAGTAGCAATAGTAGTAGTGGTGGTAGTGGCAGTAGTACTCGTACTAGCAGTAGCAGTAGCGTTAGCACAAGTATTATTAGTTATAGTCACAGTTGTAGTAGTAGCAATAGTAGTAGCGGTAGTAGTAGTTGCCGCAGCAAAAGTGTAGTAGTAGTAGCTGTTGTAGCAGTAGTAACAGTAGTAGTCGCAGTAGCAGTAGTAGTAGTAGCAGTATGGGATAGATTAGGAGTTGTTGTTGGAGTTGTACTAGTTGGAGTAGTAACAGTAGTAGTAGCAGTAGTGTTAGTGGTAGTAGTAGTAGTAGTAGCAGTAGCAGCAGCAGAATTTCTACTGTGACTCCTACTCCAATTTGTGCTACTACTACTATTACTCCTACTCCTACTACTACTTCTACTAGCACTTCTACTCCTACTACAACCACTTCTACTGCTACTGTTGCTATAATTGCTACTTCTACACCTATTACTACTCTTACTACAACTACTACTATTCCAGATCCTACAACAGCTACTCACACACCAGATGTTGCTGCGGCTGTTACAACTTTTACTATTACTGCTACTACTTCTACAGCTCATCCTACTAGTACTTCAACTACTATTACTACTACAACTCTTACTACAACTAGTCTTACAACGAATACTACTACTACTAGTACTACCACTGCTATTACCACAACTACGACTACTACTACTGCTACTACTACAATTACTACACTACTACAACTACTACGAATACTACTACAACTCTACTGCTAGTACTATAACTACTACTACCAATACTGATACAACAACTACTACTTCTATGACTACTGTTGTTTCTACTGCTACTACCAGTACTTCTCCTACTACGACAACCATTATTGCTACTGCTACTACTACTATCATTGCTACTGCTACTACTACTATCATTACTACAACTACTACGATGACTACTACTACTACTACTACTACTGCAAGTAATACAACTACTCCTAACACTCCTGCTACTGCTACTACTACTACTGTTGTTGCTACTATTACAATTTCTACTTCGGGTACTATAACTACAACAACTACTGCTGCTATTAATATTACTACTACTACGACTACTACTAGTACTTCTACTACTACTAGTACTACTACTACTGCGACTACTACTAATATAAATGTTACTACTACAACACCTACTACTACTACTACTACTACAACCACAAGACCTACTACAACTACGACTACTGCTATTCCCACTATTATTACTACTACTACTACTACTACTAAAACTACAGCTACTATGACTTCTACTACTACTGTTGCTGCTGTTACAACTACTAATACTACTACAACTACTAAAACTACAGCTACTATTACCTCTACTATTGCTGCTGCTGCTGTTGCTGCTACTACTACTACCACCACTACTACTGCTGCTCCAACTTCTGTTGCTACTACCAATCCTACTACTACTACTATTACCACAATTATAACTACTACTACTAAAAATTATGCTACTAATACCACTTCTACTGTTACTACTACTGCTGCTGCTGCTGCTATTGCTACCACTACTACTTCTACCACTAATCCTACTCCTACTACTCTGATTACTACTACTCCTTGAATTGCTACTACTACTGCTACTACATCTACTACAACTACTACTACAACTCCCACTCCTACTACTACTACTACTATTACCAATACTACTACTACTACTACTACTACTACTACAACCACTAGTACAACTACTCCTATTATTACTACTACTACTATTACTACTACTACTACTACAACTCCAACTACTACAACCCCAATTATTACTACTACAGCTGCTGTTGCTGCTACTAATACAACAACTGTTTCTAGTACGATTACAACTATTAAAACTACAACAACTACCACTACAACTACTACTGCCACTCATACTATATACTTTTACTTCTACAGCTACGACTACTACCACTGTGAATGCCACTACTATTAGTATAATAACTACTACTACTACTGTTCTTGAGGCTGCTACTACTACTACTACCCCCACCACCACGACTACTACTACTACTACTACTACTACAGCTACGGCTGTTACATCAATTGCTACTAATACTACTACTACTACTATTACGACTACTACTACTATTACTACAACAACTACTACTGTTGCTGCTACAACTATTAAAACTTCTCCTCCTACTACTACTACTAATCTAGATGCTACTACTACAACTTCAACCACTAAGACCGCTACTACTATTACTACTTCTAGGATTACTTCTGCTACTACCACTACTACAACTTCTACTGCTACTATTACTACTTCAACTACTACTCCTACAACAGCTAATACATCTACTACTACAGCAGCAGCAGCAACAACTACTGCTACTATAACTACTACTACAACTTCACGTACTACTTCTACAACAACAACAACAACAACAACAACAACTACTACTACTACTACTACTACTACTACTACTACTACTACTCCTCCTCCTGCTACTACTTCCTCTCCTGCTACTACTACTACAATGACTACTACTACTACTACCTCTACTACTACTACTACTGCTACTGCTACTACTACTACTACTACTACTCTAACTGCAACTATTCTATTACAACAACAACAACTACTACTCCCACCACTATTGCTACTACTACAACAATAACTACTACTATTCTACTATTTCAACTACAACAACTAATACTACTGCTACTACTACTACTACTACTACTACTACTACTACTATTACAACAACAACAACAACTAC
>RXID01011168.1:0-32884 GCA_005019695.1 Trichopus zeylanicus subsp. travancoricus | reverse complement strand
AGTTTCTGAAGTGATAGTAGTAGTAGTAGTAGCAATAGTAATTGTAGTATAAGCAATAGTAGTTGTAGTAGTAGTGATAGTGGTTGTACTAGTAGTGGTACTAATAGGAGGAGTAGTAGTAGCAGTACTAGTAGTGGTATTAGTAGGAGTAGTAGTAATTGTTGTAGCAGTAGTAGCAGTAGTTGTATTAGCTGTAGTAGAAGGAGAAGTAGTAGTAGCCTTAGTAAGAATAGGAGTATTAGTAGTAGTAGTAGTAGTAGTAGCAGCAGCAGCAGTAGTACTAGGAGAAGTAGTAGTAGTCTTAGTAAGAATCAGAGTATTAGTAGTAGTAGTAGAAGCAGTAGTAGTATTAGCAGTCGTATTTGATGTTGAATTTGGAGTAGATGCAATAGTAATAGTCGTAATAGTGGGAGTAGTAGTAGTAGTTGTTGTTGTTGTAGTAGTAGTAGTAGTAGTAGTAGTAGTAGGAAAAGCAGAAGTAGTTGCAGCAGCAACAGTAGTAGCAGTAGTAATCATACATAGGAGAAGGAGGAGTAGTTTTAGTGGTAGTAGTAGTAGTAGTCCTAGTAGTAGAAGAGGGAGTAGTTGTAGCAGAAGTTGTACTAGTAGAAGTAGTAGTGCTAATAGTAGTGGTAGTACTAGCAGTAATAGTAGTTGTTGTTGTGGTGGTGATAGGAGTAGTAGTAGTAGTGGTAGCAGCAGCAGCAGTAGTAGTACTAGTAGTTGTAGTTGTTGCAAAAGTAGTAGTTGTAATGGTTGTTGTCATCATAGTAGTTGTAATAGTTGTTGTAGCAGTAGTAGTAGTTGGAGTAGGAGTAGTTGTAGTTGTTGTTGCGGTTGTAGTACTAGAAGTAGTAGCAATAGTGGTATTAGTAGTAGTAGTAGTAGTAGGAGTAGTAGTCGCAGTAGTAGTTGGAGTAGTAGTCGCAATAGTAGTAGTAATACTAGTAGTAGTAGTAGTAGAAATAGTAGTAGCAGCAGCAGTAGTAGTAGTAGTTGTTGTAGTAGTAGTTACTGTCGTAGTATGAGTAGTAGTAGAAGCAAGCATAGCAGTAGTAGTCACAGTAGTAGAAATAGTTATAGTAGTACTAGTAGCAGCAACAATAATAGCAGCATCAGCTACCGCAGTAGTAGTAGTAGTAGTATTAGTTATAGTAGTACCAGAATCAGCCACAGCTGAAATAGTCATAGCATGATAAGCAATTATAGTGGTAGCGGTAGTAGTAGTAGTAGTTGATGTTGTAGTAAAAGGAGTAGAAGTTCTAGTAGTAGTAGTAGTCTTAGTGGTAGGAGTAGCTGTAGTAGTAGTAGCTGTAGTTGTTGTTGTTGTCATAGTAGTAGTAGTAATAGTGATGGTGGTGGTAGTAAAAGTAGTAGTAGTAGTAGCTGCAACAGCAGTAGCTGTAGTAGGAGTGCTAGTAGCAGTAGGAGTTGTAGTAGTAGCAGTAGTTATGGTAGTAGTAGTAGCGGTATTAGCAGTAGTATTACTTATAGTTGGAGTATTAGAAGTAGTAGTAGAAGTACTAGTAGCAGCAGCAGCAGTGGTAGTAGTAGAAGTAGTAGTAGTAGTAGTAGTAGTAGTAGTAGTAGTTGCAGTACGGATATTAGGAGGAGGAGCAGCAGTAGCAGTAGTAGCAATATTAGTTGGAGTAGTAGTAGTTGTTATTTTTGTTGTTGTTGTTGTCACTGTTAGGGTAGTAGTAGTAGTAGTAATGCTAGTTATAGTGGTAGTAGTAGCAGCATTGGTAGTAGTAGTGGTAGTAGTAATAATAGTAGCAGCACTAGTAGCAGTAGTATTAGTAGCCGAAATTGGAGTAGTAGTAGCAGTAGCAGTAGTAGCAGTAGTAGTCATAGTAGTAGTAGTTGCAGTAGGAGATCTATTAGTTGGAGTAGGTGTACGAGTAGAAATAGTAGCAGTAGTAGGAGTTATAGTAGCAGAAGTTGTAGTAATAGAAGTAGTAGTAGCTGTTGTAGTTGCAGCAGTAGTTGTAGCAGCAGTAGTAAAAGTAGTAATAGTAGTAGTAGTAGTAGTAGTAGTAGTAGTAGTAGTAGTAGTAGTAATAGTAGTAGTAGTAGTAGTAGTAGGAGTGTTAGGAGTAGCAGCAGCAGTAGTTGTAGTAGTATTAATAGTTGGAGAAGTAGTAGTAGTAAGAGTAGGAGTAGTAGTCGTAGTTGTAGTAGTTGGAGCAGTAGAAGTAGTAGTAGTAGTCGTAGTTGTTGTTGGACCAGCGCAGAAGTAGAAGTACAAGTAGTAGTAGCAGGATAATAGTAGTAGTGGCAGTAGCAACATAGTAGTAGTAGTATTAGTAGTATTGACAGTAGCGATTGTAGTGGTAGCGACAACAATAGCAGTAGTAGTTTCAGTAGTATTAGGAGTTGTAGTAGTAGTAGGAACAACAATAGGAGTAGGAGTTCGAGTATGAGTAGTAGTTGGTGTAATAGTAGCTGGAGTAGCAGTAGTAGTAGCAATAGGAGAAGTAATAATAGTAGTAGTATTAGTGGCAGTTGTAGCAACAATAGTAGTAGGTGTAGTAGTAGTTGTTGTAGTAATAGTAGCAACAGTAGTAGTAGGAGTAGCAACACTCGTACGAGTAGTAGTTGTTGTAGTAGTAGTAGTAGTGGTAGTAGTAATAACAGTAGTATAAGTAGTAGCAGTGGTAGAACCAAAAACTGTTGTAGTAGGAGTATCAGTAGTAGTAGTAGTAGTAGTAGGAGTGTTAGTTATAGAAGTACAGGTAGTAGTAGTTGGAGAATTAGTTGGAGTAGTAGTAGTAGTAGTAGCAGCAACATCAACAGCAATAGTAATAGTAATAGCGGTAGTTGCAGTAGCAGCAGCCGCAGCAGCAATAGTCTAATAGTATTTGTTGTACTAGCAGTAGTAGATGTTCTAGTACTAGTAGCGGTAATTGTAGCTGTAGTAATAGTTGTTTGAGAAGTAATAGTAGTAGTAGTCACAGCAGTAGCAACAACTGTAGTATTTGTAGTAGTAGTAGTAGTATTCGTTGAATAGTAGTAGTAGTAGTAGTAGCAGCAGCAGCCACAGTAGTAGCAGTAGGTGTTGTAGTACTAGCAACAGTCGTCGTATTAGTATAGTAGTAGCACTAACAGTAGTAGCAGTAGTAGTAGAGGTTGTAGTAGTTGTAGTTTTTACAGTAGTAGTAGTAAAAGTAATAGTAGTATTACTAGTTACTGTAGTAGCAATAATAGTAGCAGTAGTAGTAGTATTAGTTGTAGTAGCAGCAACGGCAGCGGCAACAACAATAGTAGAAGTAGAAGTAGTAGCAGTAGTAGTATAAATAGTAGTAGGAGTGGTAAGAATAGTAATAGTAGTACTAGTAGTCAAGGTCAGATTAATGGTAATTTTATTAATAGTGGTAGTAGTAGTAATTGTTAAAGTAGCATCAGCAGAAGTAACAATAACAGAGGTAGTAGTAGCAGTTGTGGTGGTAGTAGTTGTAATAGTAGTTGTAGTTCTTTCAGCAGCAGTAGTAGAAAAAGCAGTAGTCATTGCAGTAGTAACATTAGTAGTAGTATTGGCAACTGTTGTAGTAGTAGTGGTAATAGCAATAGTAGTAGTATTAGTGGTAGTAGCAGCAACAACAACAACAATAACAATAGCAGAGGTAGTAGTAGTAGTAGTAGTAGCAGTAGTAGTAGCAGAAGTAGTAGCAGCAGCAACAACAGTAGTAGTAGTAGTAGTAGTAGTAGTAGTAGTAGTAATAGTAGTGGTAGTAATTATACTACTGACATAAGTAATAGTAGTACTAGTTGCATAAATAGTAGTAGCAGTAGTAGTAGGGGTAGTAGTAGGTATAGGAGTAGGAATACTAGAAGCAGTTGTAGTAGTAGCAGTAGTAGGCATAGGTGTTCTAGTAGGAGTGGTAGTAGTAGTTGTAGAAGTAGTATTTGTAGTAGTTGTAATAGTAGTAGTAGTAGCAGTGGCAATGGTTGTAGTAGGCGTAGTAGCAGTTGTGATAATAGTTGTGCTAGTAGTAATAGTAGTAGTAGTAGTAGTAGTAGTAGTAGTAGGAGTAGTAGTAGTAGTTGTTGTTGTAGTAGTAATAGTATTCTAGTAGTAGTGGTACTAGTAGTAGTAGTTGTTGTTGCAGAAGTAGGAGTAGTAATAATGGCAGTAGTGGTGGTAGTAGTAGCAGTAATTGTGGTAGTAGTAGTAGCTGTTGTAGCACTGGTGTAGCAGTATTTGTAGTAATAGTAGCAGTAGTACTAGTAGTAGTATTATTACTTGCAGAAATCGCAGTACTAGCAGTAGTAGTAGTAGTCGTAGTCGTAGTAGTAGTGGTAGAAGTACTAATAGTAGTAATTGCAGTAGCAATACTATGAGTAGGACTTGGTGTAGGAGTAGAAGTTGATGCAGTTGTAGCTGTGATAGTAGTAGCAATAGTAGTAATAGGAGTAGTAGTTGTTGTTGTAGTAGTAGCAGCAGCATTAGTAGTAGAAGTAGTTGTAATAGTAGGAGTAGTTGTAGTAGTTGTATTAGTAGGAGTATTAGGGGGGAGCAATAGTCATAGTAGTAGTAGTATTAATAGCAGGAGTAGTAGCAGCAGTAGTTGGAGTAGTATTAGTAGTAGCAGTAGCTGTAGTAGTAGTGGCAGTAGTAGTGGCAGTAGAATTCATACTTGTAGTTGGAGTAGCAATAGAAATAGTAATAGTAGTAGTAGTAGTAGTAATAGAGGTAATAGTAGTAGTGGTAGTAGTAGTATAGTAGTAGCAACATGAGCAGCAGTAGTAGTTTCAGTTGTATTAAGAGTAGTAGTAGTAACACGAATAGCAGTAGAAGTAGGCGTTGGAGTAGGAGTAATAGTAGGTGTAGTAATAGCAGGAATAGCAGCAGTAGTTGCCAGAGTAGTAGTAATAATAATAGTAGTATTAGTAGTAGTAGTAGCTGTAGTAGTAATACGTGTAGTAGTAGTAGTAGTAATAGCAGTAGTAGTAGTAACAGTTGTAGTAAGAGTAGTAGCACCATTTGGAGAAGTGCTAGTAGTATTAGCAGTAGTGGTAGTAATAGTAGTAGTATTAGTAGTAGTTGTGGTGGTAGTGGGAGTGGTAGAACCAATAGTAGTTGAAGTAGGAGTATTAGCAGCAGAAGGAGTAGTAGTTGTAGTTGTAGGAGTAGTAGGAGTAGTAGTAGTAACAGTAGTAGCAGCAGTAGTATAGTAGTATTTGTAGTACTAGTTGTAGTAGATGTTGTTGTATTAGTAGTAGAAATGGTAGTAGTAGTAGTAGTAGTTTGAGATGTAGTAGTAGTAGTAGTAGTAGCAGCTGTAGCTACAGTACCAACAATAATAGTCATAGTAGTAGTGGTGGTAGTAGTAGTAGTAGTAGAAGTAGTAGTAGTAATAGTATTAGTAATAGTCGTAGTGGTAGTGGGAGTGGTAGAACCAATAGTAGTTGTAGTAGGAGTATTAGTAGCAGCAGGAGTAATAGTTGTAGTTGTAGGAGTAGTAGAAGTAGTAGTAGTAGTAGTAACAGCAGCAACAGCAGCAGTATAGGAGTATTTGTAGTACTAGTTGTAGTAGATATTTTGGTATTAGTAGTAGAAATGGTAGCAGTAGTAGTAGTAGTTTGAGATGTAGTAGTAGTAGTAGTAGTAGTAGTCGCAGCAGCAGCTGCAGTACCAACAATAATAGTCGTAGTAGTAGTGGTAGTAGTGGTAGTAGTAGTAGAAGTAGTAGTAGTAGTAGTAGTTGCAGCAGTAGTAGTAATAGAAGTTATAGCAGCAGTAGTAGTTGCAGCACTAGCAACAGTCGTAGTATTAGTAGTCGTAGTAGCAACAACAATAGTAGAAGTAGTAGTAGAGGTAGTAGTAGTAGTTGTACTTTTTGCGACAGCTGAAGCAAAACTAGTAATAGTTGTAGTATTAGCAGCTGCTATAGTAGCAGTTGTAGTAGTAGTAATAGTACTATTATTTGTAGTAGCAGCAGTAGCAGCGGCACCAACAATAGTAGAAGTAGTAGTAGTAATAGTAGTAGTAATAGGAGTAGTAGTTGTTGCTGCAATAGTGGTAGTAGTAGCCGTAGTAGTAGCAATAGTAGTAGCAGTAGCAATAGTGATAGTAGTGGTGGTACTAGTAGTGGTCGTAGCAGTAGTAGTAGTTGTAGTAGTAGTAGCAGAAGTAATCGCCATAGTACTTTTTATAGTAGTAGTTGTAGAAGCAATAATAATAGTAGTAGCTATAGTAGTTGTAGTAGTAATAGTAGTTGTTGTAGAATTAGTAGTAGTAGTAGTAGCCATAGTAGTGATAGTGGTAGCATTAGCAATAGTAGTGACAATGATAGTAGTAGTTGTTGTAGTAGTAGTAATAGTACAGTAGTAGTAATATTTGTAGTAAAAGTAGGAGGAGGAGTAGCAGTTGCAGTAGCTGTAATACTAGCAGTAATAGTTATTGTAGCAGTAGTAGTAGTCATATTAGTACCAGTAGCAGCAGTAGTAGTGGGAGTAGTAGTAGCAGTAGTAGTAGTTCTTGCGGTAGTAGAAGCAACATTAGTAGTAGTTGTTGTATTAGTAGTAGTAGTAGCAGTACCAGCAGCAATAGTAGTAGCCACAGTAGTAGTAGTTGCAGTAGTTGTAGCAGAAGTTATACAAATATGAGTAGTAGTAATAGCTGTAGTACTTGTAGTAGTAGCAGTAGTTGTGGTAGTAATAGAAGTAATAGTTGCAATAGTTGTAGTTGTAATAACAATTCTAATCATAGCTGTAGTCTTAGCGGTAGTAGTAGTAGTAGGAAAAGAATAACTAGTAGTAGTAGCAGCAGCAGTAGTAGATGTTGTTATAGTAGCAGTTGTAGTAGCCACAGAAGTAGTAGTAGTAGTAGAAGTAGTACTAATGGTAGAGGTACTTGTAGTATTAGTTGTGTTAGGAGAAGTAGTAGTAGTAGTCTTCGTCGTAGTAGTAGTTGTCGTAGTAGTGGTAGAAGTAATAACAACAGTCGTAGCAGTAGTAGCAGTAGTAGTAGTCAATGTAGTAGTAATATCAGTAGTTGTAGCAATAGTAGCAGTAGCAGAAGCACTAGTAGTAGTAGGAGAGGTAGTGGTGGTGGTAGTAGTAGTAGTAGTTGGAGCAACTGCAATGGTTGTAGTCGGAGAAGTTGTAGCAGTTGTTGTAGATGCAGCAGCAGCATTAGTACTATAGTTGTAGTAGCAGCCATTGTAGTAGTAGCAGCAGCAGTCGCAGTAATAGTAGTAGTGGCAGTAGTAGCATTAGTAGCAGTAGTAGCAGTAGCTGCAGTTATAGTAGTAGTTGTAGTAGTAGTAGTAGGGGAAGTAGTAGAAGTATTATTAATAGAAGTAGTAGTGGTAGTAAGAGGAGTAGTTGTAGCAATAGTAGCAGTGGCAGTCGTAGTAGTAGTAGCAATAGGAGCAGTAGTGATACTAGAAGTAGCAGTAGTAGTAGTAACAGTAGTAGTTGTTGTAAAAGTAGTAGTTGTAGTAGTAGTCATAGTAATAAAGGTAGTAGTAGTAGTAGTAGTAGATGTAGTAGTGGAAGTGGTCATAGAGGCAGCGATAGCAGTAGCAATTGTTATAGTTGTAGTAGTAGTAGGAGGAGTAGTATTTGTAGTTGCAGTTGTATTAGTAGTAGTAGATGTAGTTGTGTTAGTAGTAGTAGTTGTTATTGTTATTGTTGTATTAATAGCAGTAGTAGTTGTTGTTGTAGTAGCAGCAGCAGTAGTAGCAGAAATAATAGCAGTAGTAGTGGTAGGAAAAATAGTAGTATTAGCAGTAGAAGCATCAATTGTAGTGCTAGAAATAGTAGAGGTTGGAGTGGCAGGAGTACCAGTAGTTGTAGTAGGAGTTGTAGTAGTAGTAATAATAGTAGTATTAGTAGTAGTAGTAGTTGTTGTTGTTGTTATTGTACTACTAGTAGTGGAAATAGTTGTAGTAGTTGCTGTAGTAGCCATTGTAGCCGTAATAGTGGTACAAGCAGTTGTAGTAGTAGTAGTTGAAGTAATAGTTGTAGTAATAGTGGGAATAGTGCTAGTCGTGGTCGTAGCAGTTCTAGTATTAGCAATATTAGTAGTAGCAATAATAGTAGTAGTTGTAGCAATACTAGTAGAAGCAGTAGTAGTAGCAGTAGTCACAGTAGTTATTGCAATCGCAAAAATAGTGGTTATGGTTGTAGTAGTAGAAGTAGTTGTGGTAGAGGAGTAGTAGCCACAGTAGTAGCTGTGGTAGTAGTAGTATTAGTAGTAGTAATGGCAGCAGTAGTGATAGTAGCAGTAGTAGTGGTAATTGTAGTAGTAGCTGTAGTAGCAGTAGTAGCTGGAGTACTAGTGGCGGTAGTATTAGTTGTAGTTGTAGTAGTAGCAGGAATAGGAGTAGTAGTAGTAGCAGTAGCAGTAGTGGTCATAGCGGTAGTAGTAGTAGGAGTAGTAGTAGTAGTAGCAGCAGCAGTAGTAGTAGTAGCAGCAATAGTAGCGCTAGTAGTAGTAGTAGAAAAAATAGTGCTAGTAGTAGTAGTAGCAGTTCTAGTTACAGTAGTCAAATTTGTTGCAGTAGTCATAGTAATAGTAGTTACAGTAGTAGTAGTAGGAGGAAAAGTAGTGATGGCTAAAGTCGGAGGAGAAGCTGTAATAGTAGCAGTAGTAGTAGGAGGAGGAAAAGTAGTAGTAGTAGTAGTAGTAATAGTAGTAGCAGTAACAGCAGTAGTGGTAGTAGTAGTAGTAGTTGGAGTTGCAATATTAGTAGTAGGAGTAGTCGGACTAGAAATAGTAGCAGTAGTAGTAGTGTCAGTAGTCGAACTAGTAGTAGTAGCGGTAGTAGTAATAGCAATAGTTGTAGCATTGGTAGAAGTAGTAGTAGTAGTAGGAGGAGAAGTAGTACTTGTAGGAGGAGGAGGAGGAGAAGTAGAAGTTGCAGAAGTAGTCATAGTAGTGGTAGTAGAAGTAGTATTAGTTCTAGTAGTACTAGCTATAGCTGTAATAGTAGTATTACGAGTAGTAGCGGTAGTTATTGTAGTAGAAGTTGTAGTATTTGTAACAACAGTAGTAGTAGCAGCAGGAGTTGTAGTAGCCGCAGGAGTAGAAGTGGCCGCAGCTATAGCAATTGCAAAATTATTATTAGTAGTAGCAGCAGCAGCAGTTGTAGCAGTAGTAGCAGAAGTAGTAGTACTAGTAGTAGTAGTACTAGTAGTGGTAGTAGAAGTAGCAGTAGCAGCAGCAGCTGTAGCAGTAATAGTAGTAGTAGTTGTAGTAGCAGTCGTAATAGCAATAGTAGTAGTCGAAGTAGTAGAAGTAGTGGTAATAGCAACAGTAGTAGTACAATGGTAGTAGTAGTATTAATAGGTGAAGTAGTAGTAGCAGCATTAGTAGTTGTTGCAGTAATCGTAGTAGCAGAAGTAGTAGAAGTAGTCATAGCAGCAATAGTAGTAGTATTAGTACTAGTAGTAGTAGCAATAGTAGCTGTAGAAGTAGTAGTAGTAATAGTAATAGTAGTAGCAGTAGTAGCAGTACCAGTAGTTGCAGTAGCAGTAGTTGTAGTAGTAGTAACCGTAGTAGCAATAGCAGCAGGAGTTGTAGTGGCAGTAGTATAAGTAGTAGCAGCAGTAGGCGTACTAGGATTAGCAGTAGTAGCAATACTAGTAGTGGTAGTTAAGTAGCAGCAATATTAGAAATAGTAGTAGTTGTAGTAGTAGTAGTAATTGTAGTTGTAGTAGTTGTAGTTGTTGTTGTTGCTTATGTTGTACGAGCAGCAATAGTAGTAGCAGTAGTAGAAGTAGAGCTAGTAGCAACAATTGTAGTACCAGAATAGTAGCAATGGTAGTAGTAGTAGTAATAGGAGAAGTAGTAGTAGTAGCCGTAGTAGTAGTAGCAGTAGTCGTAGTAGTAGTAGTAGTTGAAGTAGTCATAGTAGAAGTAGTTGAAGTAGTAGTAGTACAAGTAATAGTAGTAGCAGTGGTAGTAGCAGTAGCAGTAGTAGTAGAAGTGGTGGTAGTTGCTATTGCAGCAATAGTAGTAATAGCAGTATTAGAAGTAGTAGTAGTAGGTGTAGTAGTAGTAGTAGTAGTAGTAGTAGTAGTAGTAGTAGTAGTAGTAGTAGTAGATATAGTAGCAATAGCAGCAGTTGAAGTAGAATAAAAGTAGTAGGTACTATGGTAGTTGTAGTAGAAGTAGTTGTAGAAGCAGTAGTAATAGTAGCAGCAGTTCTAGCAGTAGCAGTAGGAGAAGCAACTATTGCTGAAGTAGCAGTAGCAGCAGTGGTAGCTATTATACTAGTCACGGCAGCAACAACAGCAGCAGTAGTTGTTGTAGTAGCAGTAGCAATAGTAGCAGTGGTTGCAGTAGTGGTTGTAGTAGTAGTAGCGGTACTAGCAGCAATAGCTGCAATAGTAGTAGTAATAGTAGTAGTAGTAGTAATAGTAGTAGCAGCAGTAGTATTAGTTGTCGTAGCAGCAGTAGTAGAAGTAGTAGTTGTATCAGTATTAGAAGTTGTAGCAACTATAATAGTAGTTGTAATAGAGGAAGTAGCAGTCATAATAGCAGTGGTAGCAGTATTAGTAATCGTCATAGAGGTAGAAATAGTACTAGTCATAGTCGTAGCTATAGCAGTAGTAGTTGTAGCATTAGTAGTAGTAGTAGCAGTAGTAGAAGTAGTAGTTGAAATACTACTAGTAGTAGTAGTCGTTGCAGTAGCAGCAGTAGTAGTAGTAGTAGAAGTAGTAGTAGAAGTAGTTGTTGTAGAAGTAGTAGTAGTTGTTGTTGTAGTAGCAGTAGTAGTAGCAGCTGTAGTAGTAGCCTTTGTAGTTGTTGTATAAGATATAGTAGTAGTAGCAGAGCACTAATAATAGTAACAAAAGCAGAAGTGGTGCAATAGCAGTAGTAGTAGCTGTAGTAGTTGTAGTAATGGAAGTAGTAGTAGTAGTAATTGTAGTAGTAGTAGAAGTAATAGCAGTGGTGGTGGTGGTGGTAGTAGTAGTAGTAGTAGTAGTAGTAGTAGTAGCAATGATAGCAGTAGTAGTTGTTGTAGTAGTCACAGTAGTAGCCGTAGTAGCAGTAGTAGTATTAGAAGCAGTTGTAGTAGTAGCTCCATTAGTAGCGGTGGTAGTAGTAGTGGTAATAGTAGTAGTAGCAGTTGTTGTAGTAGTTTTAGCCGTAATAATAGTTGTAGGGGTACCCATAATAATAGTTGTATGAGTAGCCGTAATAATAGTAGCAATCATAGTATTAGCAATAGTAATAGTAGTAGTCGCCATAATATGAGAAGTAGCTTTAGCAGTAGCAGTAGTAGTAGCAGTAGAAGCAGTGGTTGTAGTAGAACTATTAGTAGTAGTAGTAGCAGCTGGAGCAGTAGTAGAAGTTGTAGTAGTAGTACTAGTAGTACTAGTAGTAGTAGAAGTAGAAATAGTAGTATCTGTAGTAGTAGTAGGAGAAGTAGTAGTAATAAGAGAAGTAGTAGTAGTTGTTATTATTGGAGAATCAGTGGTAGTAGTAGTAGCTATAGTAGTTGTACTAGTAGTAGCAGCTATAGTAATAGTAATAGCCGTAGTAGTAGTAGGACAAGTAGAAGTAGCAGTAGAAGCAGTAGTAGTAGTAAAAGTAGTAGCAGTAGCAATAGTGATAGCATTAGCAACAGCTGTAGTAGCAGTAGTAGTAGCACTAATAGTAGTAGAAGTAGTAATACTGGAAGTAATGGTAGTAGTAGCAGTAGTATTCGCAGTAGTAATAGTAGCAGAAGTAGCAGTGGTAGGAGTAGTAGTTGTTGTAGTAGAAGTAGTAGCTGTGTAGGAGTAGTCATAGTAGAAGTAATAGTAGTTGCGGTAGTAGCTGTAGCACCAGTTAAGTAGTAGTAGTAGTAGTATTTGTAATAGTAGTAGTAGTAGCATTATAGTACTTGTAGTAGTGTTTGTAGTAGCAGTAGCAGTAGCAGCTACAGCAACAGTAGTAGCAGTAGTAGTGGCAGTCATAGTAATAGTAGCAACAGCAATAGTAACTGTAGAAGTAGTTGGAGTAGTAGTAGCTATAGTAACAGTAGTAGTAGTAGCAGTAATAGTAAGAGTACTAGTTGTTGTAGCAGTAGTAGCAGTAGTAGCAATATTAGTCGTAGTTGTAGTTATAGTAGTAGCAGTAGTAGCAACAATAGTAGTTGCTGTAGTGGTAGTAATAGCAGCAGTAACAGTAGTAGTAGCAATAGTAGGCATAGTTGTCGTAGTAGTAATCGCTGTAGTGCTAGCAATTATAGTTGTAGCAATAGTAGTATTAGTAGTAGTAGTTGTTGTTGTAGAAGTTATAGTAGTAGCAGAACTTGTAGAAGTGGTTGTTGTAGTAGTAGTTGTAGTAGTAGTAGTAGCAGGAGCAGCAGTAGTAGCAATAGCAAAAGTTGTTTTCGCAGCAGCAGCAACATTAATATTATTAGTAGTAGTGGTAGTAGTAGTGGAAGCCGTAGTAATAGTAGTAGCGGTGGAAGCAGTAGTGGCAGTAGTAGTTGTAGTAGTACTAGCATTAGTAGTAGCAGTAGTAGCAGTAGTAGCAGTAGTAGTAGTATGACAAGCAGTAGTAGTAGCAGTACTGGTAGGAGTAGTAGTTGTTGTAGTAGTAGTAGTAGTAGTAGTAGTAGTAGTAGCAGTAGTAATAGAGTAGTTGTAGTAGTAGTAGTAGTAGTAGTAGTAGTAGTAGTAGCAGTAGTAATAGTAGCAGGAGATGTACTAGCACTAGTAGCTGTAATTATAGAAGCTTTAGTAGTAGAAGAAGTAGCAGATGTAGTAGTAGAATTCGGATTACTAGTAGCATCCGTAGGTGTAGTTGTAGTAGCTATAGTAGTAGAAGTAGCATTCGCAGTAGTAGTAGTTGTTGTTATAGTAGTAGTAGTAGCAATAATAACAGTAGTTACGGTATTAATAGTAATAGTTGTAGCAGCAGTGGCAGTTATAGAAGTAGTAGTAGTAGTAGTAGTGGTAGTAGTAATAGTAGTAGTAGTAATCGTAGCGGTAGCAGAGGTAGTAGCAGTAGTTTTAGTAGTAGTAGTGGTAATAGCCATTGCTGTAGTAGCAGCAGTAGTAGCTGCATCAGTAGGAGTATTAGTAGGTGCAGTAGCAGCAGTAGCCGTAGTAGTAGTAGCAATAGTAGCAGCAGAAGTAGCAGTAATAGTAGTAGCTGCAATTACTAGAAGCAGCAGAAGTTGTAGTTATTGTAGTAGTAGTAGTAGTAGCACTACTAGTAGCAGAAGTAATAGTAGTAGTCAGTAGTAGCAATAGCAGGAGTAGTAATAACAGAAGTAGAAGCAGCAGAACTACTACTACTAGTAGTAGTATTTCCTGCAGTTTCAGTATTAGAAGTAGCAGTAGTAGTTACTGTATTAGTAGTAGTATTAGTAGTAACGGTATAGTAGCAACAAAGTAGTAGTAGCCGCAGCAAAGTAGTAGTCATCATAGTAGTTGCAGCAACAGCAGTAGTAGTTGTAGTAGTAGTAGTTATAGAAGTAGCTGCAACACTCGTAGCAGTAGAAGTAGTAGTTGTAGTTGCTGTTGTTGTAGTAATAATACTTTCTGTAGTAGTAGTAATAGAATAGTAGATGCAATAGTAGTAGTAATAGTACTAGTTGGAGTAGTAGTAGTGCGAGTCGCAAGAGCAACAATAGGAGCACAAGTAGTAGTAGAAGTAGTTGGTGGTTATTGCAGTAGTAGTAGTAGTAGCAGTACCCGTACTAACTGTAGTAGCATTAGCAGCAACAGCAGCAGCAGCAGTAGTAGCAGTAACAGTATTAGTTATAGTAGCAACAACAGTAGCTGAAGTAGTAGTAGTATAAGAAATAGTAGTAATAGCTGTTTAGTAGTAGCAGTAGCAGAAGTTGTGGTAGTAGTAGAAGTATTAGCAATAGTAGTCATAGCAAAAGTAGCACTAGTGGTAGTGGCAATAGTAATTGTAGTTGTACTCTTAACAATAGTAGTAGCAGTAGGAAAAGTAGCAGTAGTAGGCATAGCAACAATAGTAATCGTAGTAGTAGTTGTAGCAGTAGTATTAGGGGAAGTAGCAATAATTGTACTAGAGTCGTAGTAGGAGAAGTAGCATTTCCACTAGTAGCAGTAGTAGTAGTAGCAATAGTTGTAATAGCCATAGTAGTGGTAGTTCTAATAGTAGTAGCTATAGTGGTAGTAATAATATCAATAGTAGTAGCAGTAGTTATTGTTGTTTTTCTCGTTGTCATAATTGTAGTAGCAGTAGGAGTAGTTGTAGTAGGGGTAGTTATAGAAGTAGAAGTAGCAGAAGCGGTTGCAGCAGCAGTACAATAGTAGTGGTAGGAGTAGTAGTAGCAGTAGCAGTAGTGGCAATGGTGGTAGTAGTCATAGTTGTAGTAGTAGCAGAAGTAGTAGTTGCACATTAGCTGCAGTAGTAGTAGTAGCAACAGCAGTAGTAGAAGTAGTAGTAACAGTAGCAGAAGTAGTAGCTAGCAGTAGTAGTTGTTGTAGCAATTGTAGCAATAGTATTAGTAGCTACAGTTGTAGTAGAGGCAGCAGTTTAGTAGCAATACTAGTAGCAGTAGTAGAAGTAGTAGAAGTAGTTGAAGCAGTAGTAGTAGTAGCAGGAGTTGTGGAAGTAGTAGTGGTAGAAGTTAGAGCAGTAGCAGTACTAGAAGTAGTAGTAGTAGTAGTAGTAGAAGTTACAGTAGTAGCAGTAGTACAGGTAGTTGTAGTAGCCGTAGTAGCAGTAGTAGGAGAAATAGTAGAAGCCACATTAGCACTAGTAGTAGCAGCAACAGCATTAGTAGTAGATGAAGTAGTAGTGGCAGTAGAAGTAGTTGCCATAACAATAGTAGTAGTAGCAGAAGTAGTAGCAATAGTACTAGAAGGATATGTAGTAGTAGTAGTAGCTATAGCAGCAGAAGTAGCAATAGTAGAAGTAGTAGTAGCAGTTATAGTAGTAGTTGCTCCTGTAGCAACAGCAACAGTAGTTGAAGTAGTCCTAGTACTTGTTGTAGTAGCAATAGTAGTGGCAGTAGTGGTACCAGCAACATTGGTAGTAGTAGTAGTAGCAGTAGCAGCAGTAGTTGCAGTAGTTATAGTAGTCGTAATAGTAGTAGTAGCAGTAACAGTAGTTGTAGCAGTAGTAGTAGTAGTAGGACAAGTAGTGCTAGTAGTAGTAGGAGGATGAGAAGTTGCAGAAGTAGAGCAGTCATAGTAGTAGCAGTAGGAGAAGTAGCAGCAGTCGTAGTAGTAGCAGAAGCTATTGTTGTAATAGCAGTAGTAGCAGTTGTAGTACTTGTAGTAGTAATAGTACTTGGAGTAGTAGCAGTAGTAGTAGTAATAACAATACTATAGCAATAATAGTATTAGCAATAGTAATAGTTGGAGTCATAGTAGTAGTATTAGCAGTAGTAGTGGTAGAAGCAACAGTAGCAGTTGTAGCAATCGTAGTAATAGTTGAAGTAGTAGTAGTATTTGTATTTGTTGCAGTAGTAGTAGTAGTAATATTAGAAGTAGTAGTAGTAGTAGTGGTTGTATTATTGTTACTAGTAGGACTAGTAGTACAAGGAGCAGTAGTTGCAATAGTTGTCGTTTTAGAAGTAGTAGTTGTTTTTTTTTTCTTTTTTGTAGTAGTAGTACTAGTACTTGTAGTAGTAGTAGTAGTAGTAGTAGTAACAGTAATAGCAATAGTAGCAGCAGTACCCAACGTAGAACTGGTAGTGGTAGTAGCAGTAGCAACCGTAATAGCAATAATAGTAGTAGCAGTAGTCATTGTGGCACTAGTTGTGTTGGTAGTAGCAGTAGTAGTAATAGTAGTTGTAGTAGCAGCTGGAGTAGTAGCAGTAGCAGTCGTGCAGGTGTAGTGGCAGTAGTCACAGTAGCCACAATAGTAGCAGTAGTAGCGAAAGTATCAATAGCAATAGTAGTAATAGTAGTAGTAATATTAATTGTCGAAGTAGTAGCAGTAGTTGTAGTAGTAGAAGTAGTAGTAGTATTAGTAGTAGTAGTAGTCGTAATAGTAGTAGTTATTATTGTTGTTGTAGCAGTAGCATAATTAGGAGCAGTAGCAGTAGCAGCTGTAATTAAAGTAGTAGTAGTTGTTGTATTAGCAGTAGCGGTAGTAGCAGTAGTAGTTGTTGTTGTAGTAATAGTAGTAGAAGTCATACTAGTAAGAGTAGTAGCAATAGCAGATGCAACATTAGTAATATCAGAAGTAGTTGAAGTAGGAGTCGTAATAATCGTTGTAGTAGTAATATTTGTTGCAGTAGTTGCAGTAGTAGCGGTAGGAGTAGTGGCAGCAATAGTAGAAGCTATAGTAGTGCTAATAGTAGCTGTTGTAGCCACAATAGTAGTAGCTATAATAGTGCTAGCAGTAGTTATTGTAGTAGGAGCTATAGGAGGAGTAGCAGTATCAACAGTACCAATAGTAGTAGTAGTAGCAATAATAGCAGTAGTAGCAGTAGCAATGTAGTAAGTATAGTAGTAGGAGCAGCAGCCGTAGTACTAGTTGTAGTACCAACAACAGTAGTAGTAATAGTAGCAGTAGTAATAGTAGCAGTAGTAGACCACAGCAAGAGTAGTATTCGTAGTATAGTTGTTGTCGTAGTCGAATAGTATTTGTAATTGTATTAGGAACCACAGCGTAGTAGTAGTATTTGAGTAGCAGTTGTAGAGAAGACGTAGTAGTGGTACTAGTAGTAGAAGTAGTAGTAGTAGAAGTAGTAGTAGTAGTAGTAGTAGTAGCAGCAGCAGCAGAAGTAGTAGTAGTAGCAGAAGTAGCAGTAGCAGCAGTAGTAGTAATAGTACTTGTTGTAGTAGTGGTAGTAGTAGTAGTAATAATAATAATAGCAGTGGCAGTTGTATTAGTGGTAGCAGTAGTAATAGTAGCAGTAGTGGTAGTAGTAGTAGTTTTACTAGTAGTAGTTGTAGTAGAAGTAGTAATTGGAGTAGTTGTAGAAATAGCTCCGTTAGCTGTAGTTGTTGCAATAGAAGTAGCAGTAGTAGGGGAATTTCCCACTGTGCGAAGTCAACTTACAGTAGTACTAGTAGTAGATATAGCAGTTACAGTAGTAGCAGTAGTAGTCATAGCAGAAGTAGTAGTAGTAGAAGTATTAGTTGTAATAGTAGCTGTAGTAATAGTGGTTGTAGAAGTAGCAATAGCAGTAGTTGTTGTAACTGGGCTAGTAGAAGCAATAGTTGTCGCAGTAGCAGTAGCACTAGCAGTAGTCAGAGTAGCAATAATAGTTATTGTA
Organism: Trichopus zeylanicus subsp. travancoricus; assembly: GCA_005019695.1. Classification (NCBI taxonomy): domain Eukaryota; kingdom Viridiplantae; phylum Streptophyta; class Magnoliopsida; order Dioscoreales; family Dioscoreaceae; genus Trichopus; species Trichopus zeylanicus. The sequence goes on along the minus strand of RXID01011168.1, from coordinate 15,722 downwards.
GCAATAGCAACAGTCGCAGTAGAAGTAGTAGTAGTGGTAGTAGTAGCAGCAGTAGTAGTAGCAACAAGAGTAGTTGTTGTAGTAGTAGTAGTAGTAGTTGTTGTAGTATTAGTAATAGTAATAGTAGTAGTTTTCTGAGTAGTAGTACTGCTAGTTGTAGTAGTTGTAGTAGTAGTGTGGTATAGTAGTGGCAGTAGTAGTAGTAGAGGGAGTAGCAGTAGCAATAGTAGCAGTAGTAGTTATTGTTGTAGTAGTACTAGAAGTAGTAGTTGTAGTAATCATAGTAGTAGTAGTTGTTGTGGTAGTCATAGTATCGGAAGTAGTAGTAGTAGCAGTCGTAGTTGTAGTTGTAGAACTAGTAGTTGTAGTAGTAGAAGTAATAGTAGTAGTAGTAATAGTATTAGCAGTAATACTAGTAGTAGCAGCAATAGTATTAGTTGAAGTAGCAGTAGTTGTAGTAGCAAAAGTTAGAGGAGTAAAACTAGTAGCATTAGTAGTAGCATAAGCTGAAGTGGTACTAGAAATAGTGGTAGTAGCAGTAGAAGTACAAGTAGTGATAGTAGCAGTAGCTATAGTCGCTGTCATAGTCGCAAGAGTAGTAACGGTAGCACTAGTAGTAGTCATAGTATCTATAGTAGTTGCAGCAGTAGCACTAGTGGTAGTAGCAGTAGCAGTAGCAGTTGAAGCTGTTGTCACAGTAGCAATACTCAGAGTAGTAGTAGTACTAGCAGGATTAGTAGCAGTTGCAGTAGTAGGAGTAGTAGCAGTAGTAGTTGTAGTAGTAGTTGTTGTTGCTTTTATAGCAGTACTACTAGTAGTAGTGGTCGTAATACTAGCAGTAGTGGCAATAGTAGTAGCAGAAGTAGTAGTAGTGGTACTAGTAGTAATAGTTGTGGAAGTAGTTGCAGAAGTTGTAGCAGTACTATTAGTTGTTGTAGTAGTATTACTAGCAACGGTAGTGACAGTAGCAGCAGCAATAGTAGCATGAGTGGTAGTAGTTTTAGTAGAAGTAGTTGCAGTAGTAGTAGTAGCTGTCGCAATAGTAGTAATAGTAGTAGTAGTAGTAGAAGTAGGAGTAGGAATAGTAGCAGTAACCATAGCAGCATTAATAGTTTTAACAATAGGAGGAGGAGGAGTAGTGGTAGCAGGAGTAATAGCCAAAATAGCAAAAGCAACAACAACAGTAGCTATAGTTGCACCAGTAGTAGTAGCAGTAGTTGTCGTAGCAATAGCAGTAGTAGTGGTGGTAGTAGTACTCCTAGTAGCAGTCGTAGTAGTCGTAGAAGTAGAAGTAGGAGTAGTAGCAGAAGTAGAAGTTGTAGTTGTTGTTGTTGTAATAGTAGTAGTGGTAGTAGGGGGAGCAGTAGTTGGAATACATATCGGAGAAGGAATAGTAGTCGTAGTAGTAGGAGTAGTAGTAGGAGGAGGAGTTGTAGTTGTAGTTGTAGTAGTAGTTCTTATAGTAGTAGTAGTAATAGTAGCTATCAGAGTAGTAGTTGTAGTAGTAGTCATAGTAGGTGTAGTAGTCGTCGTAGTAGTAGCAGTTGTAGGAATATTAATTGTAGCAGAAGTAGTACTAGTAGCAGCAGTAGTAGTAGAAGTATTCCTCATAGTTGTAGTATAGTAGCAGCAGTAGAAGTATAATAGTAGTAGTAGTTGTAATAGCAGTAGCAGTAGTAATAGCCATAGAAATTGCAAATGTAGAAGTAGTAGTTGGAGTAGCAGCGATAGTAGTACTAGTAGTGGTAGTACTAGTAGCAGAAGTAGTGGTAGTAGTAGTAGAAGTTGTAGTAGCTATAGTAGTTGTAGTAGTAAGTAGTAGTAGTCATAGGAGTAGCAATAGCAACAGTAGCAGTAATAGAAGTCATATTAGTAGTAGAAGCAGTAGTTGTAGTAGAAATAATAGTAGTAATAGTAGTAGTAGTAATAGTAATAGTAATAGTAGCAGTAGCAGTTGTAGTAGCAGTAGTATTTATAGAAGTAGTAGCAGTTCTAGTTGTAGTAGAAGTAGTAGTAAGAATTCTAGTAGTAGTAGTAGCAGTTGGAGTAGAGGTTGTAATAGTAGTAGTATTGGTTATACTACCAGTAGTAGTAGCAGTAGTAGTAGCAGTAGTTGTAGGAGTATTATTTAGCAGTTGTTGTTGTTGTTATTGTTGTAGTAGCAGTAGCAGTAGTGGTAGTCATAGTAGCAGAAGTAGTAGTAGGAATAGGAGTATTAGTAGAAGCAGTAACCAGAGTAGTTGTAGTAGGAATAGGAGTAGTAGTAGTAATCACAGTAGCAGTAATAGTAGCAGCAGCAGTAGTAGTAGCATTAGTAGTAGAAATAGCAATACCAGTTGTAGTAGTAGTAGCAGTAGCAATAACATTAGAAGCAGCAGCTGTGGCAATAGTTGTAAAAGTAGCTTTAGTAGCAGTAGTTGTAGCAGCAGTTGTTGTAGTAGTAGAAGCAATAGAAGTTGCAGTAGTAGTAGGGGTACTAATAGTAGTGGCAATAATAAAAGTAGTAGTTGTATAGTAGTAGTAGTAGTAGTAGTAGTAGCAGCAGCATCAGCAGCTAGAGTAGTAGTAGTAGTAGTAGCAGAAGTGGTAGTTGCAGTAGTAGTAGTATTGCTAGCAATAATAGTACCAACAGTTGTAGTAGTAGTATTAGTAGTAGTAGTAGTAGTAGTAGTAGTATTAGTAGTAGTAGTAGTGGTAGTAGAAGCAGCAGTAGTAGGAGAAGTTTCAGTATTAGTACTAGTGCTAGTGCTAGTAGTAGCAGTAGAAGTAGTAGTAGTAAAAGTAGTTGTACTTGTTGTAGAAGTAGTAGTAGTAGTAGTAGTAGTCATGGTAGTGGTAGCAACAGTAGTAGCATAAGCAGGAGTATAGTAGTAGTAGTTGTGGTTGTTGTTGTTGTTGTTGTTGTAGTAGTTGCAGCAGCCGCAATAGTTGTACTAGAAGTAGTAGTGGTAGTAGTTTTAGTTGTAGTAGTAGAAGCAGTAGTAGTAGTTGTTGTAGTGTTAGTAGTAGTAGCAATAGTAGAGGTAGTAATAGTAGTAGCAGGGGTACTAGTAGTTGCAGTTATACTAGAAAGGGTAGTTGTAGTTGTTGTAGTAGTGGTAGTAGCAGTAGGAGTTGGAGTAGTAGTTATTGTAGTAGGAGTAGGAGTTGGTGTAGTAGTAGCAGTAGTTGTTGGAGTTGGAGTTGGAGTAGTAGCTGTCGTAGAAGTTGTAGTTGTTGTTGTTGTAATAGTAGTAGTGGTAGTAGTGGGAGCAGTAGTGGGAATACATATCGGAGAAGGAATAGTAATAGTAGTAGTTGGAGTAGTAGTAGTAGTAGGAGTTGTAGTTGTAGTTCTTGTAGTAGTAGTAGTAATAGTAGCTATCGGAGTAGTAGTTGTATTAGTAGTAGTAGCAGTCGTAGTAGGTGCAGTAGTCGTCGTAGTAGTAGCAGTTGTAGGAATATTAATTGTAGCAGAAGTAGTACTAGTAGTTGTTGTAGTAGTAGAAGTATTCCTCATAGGTGTAGTATAGTAGCAGCAGTAGAAGTATAATAGTAGTAGTAGTAGTAATAGCAGTAGCAATAGTAATAGCCATAGAAATTGCAAATGTAGAAGTAGTAGTTGGAGTAGCAGCGATAGTAGTATTAGTAGTAGTAGTACTAGCAGCAGAAGTAGTGGTAGCAGTAGTAGAAGTTGTAGTCGCTACAGTAGTTGTAGTAGTAAGTAGTAGTAGTCATAAGAGTAGCAGTAGCAACAGTAGCAGTAATAGAAGTCATATTAGTAGTAGTAGCAGTAGTTTTTGTAGTAGTAATAGTAGTAATAATAGTAGTAGTAGTAGTAACAGTAGTAGTAATAGTAGTAGTAATAGTAGCAGTAGCAGTAGTAATGATAGAAGTAGTAGCAGTTCTAGTTGTAGTAGAAGTAGTAGTAAGAATTCTAGTAGTAGTAGTAGTAGTTGCGGTAGAGGTAGTAATAGTAATAGTATTGGTTATACTAGTAGTAGTAGTAGCAGTAGTTGTAGGAGTATCAGTTAGCAGTTGTTGTTGTTGTTATTGTTGTAGTAGCAGTAGCAGTAGTGGTAGTCATAGTAGCAGAAGTAGTAGTAGGAATAGGAGTATTAGTAGAAGCAGTAACCAGAGTATTTGTAGTAGGAATAGTAGTAGTAGTAGTAATCACAGTAGCAGTAGTAGTAGCAGTAGCAGTAGTAGTAGCATTAGTAGTAGAAATAGCAGTACCAGTTGTAGTAGTAGTAGCAATAGCAATAGCATTAGAAGCAGCAGCTGTGGCAGTAGTAGTAGCAGCAGATATTGTAGTAGTAGAAGCAATAGAAGTTGCAGTAGTAGTAGGGGTACTAATAGTAGTGGCAATAAAAAAAGTAGTAGTTGTAGTAGCAGCAGCATCAGCAGCTAGAGTAGTAGTAGTAGTAGTAGCAGAAGTGGTAGTTGCAGTAGTAGTAGTGTTGCTAGCACTAATTGTACCAACAGTAGTAGTAGTAGTATTAGTAGTAGTAGTTGTAGTAGTAGAATTAGTAGTAGTAGTAGTGGTAGTAGAAGCAGTAGTAGTAGGAGAACTTTCAGTACTAGTACTAGTGCTAGTGCTAGTAGTAGCAGAAGAAGTAGTAGTAGTAGTAATAGTAGTTGTACTTGTTGTAGAAGTAGTAGTAGTAGTAGCAGTAGTAGTAATAGTAGCTATCAGAGTAGTAGTTGTAGTAGTAGTGGTAGTAGTAGTCATAGTAGGTGCAGTAGTCGTCGTAGTAGTAGCAGTTGTAGGAATATTAATTGTAGCTGAAGTAGTACTAGTAGCAGTAGTTGTAGTAGAAGTATTCCTCATAATTGTAGTATAGTAGCAGCAGTAGAAGTATAATAGTAGTAGTAGTAGTAATAGCATTAGCAATAGTAATAGCCATAGAAATTGCAAATGTAGAAGTAGTAGGTGGAGTAGCAGCGATAGTAGTACTAGTAGTAGTAGTACTAGTAGCAGAAGTAGTGGTAGTAGTAGTAGAAGTTGTAGTAGCTATAGTAGTTGTAGTAGTAAGTAGTAGTAGTCATAGGAGTAGCAGTAGCAACAGTAGCAGTAATAGAAGTCATATTAGTAGTAGTAGCAGTAGTTGTAGTAGTAGTAATAATAGTAATAGTAGTAGTAATAGTAGTAGTAATAGTAGCAGTAGCAGTAGCAGTAGCAGTAGCAGTAGCAGTAGTATTTATAGAAGTAGTAGCAGTTCTAGTTGTAGTAGAAGTAGTAGTATGAATTCTAGTAGAAGTAGTAGTAGCAGTTGCAGTAGAGGTAGTAATAGTAGTAGTATTGGTTATACTAGTAGTAGTAGTAGCAGTAGTAGTAGCAGTAGTTGTAGTAGTAGTTGTAGTAGTATTAGTTAGCAGTTGTTGTTATTGTTATTGTTGTAGTAGCAGTAGTAGTAGTGGTAGTCATAGTAGCAGAAGTAGTAGTAGAAATAGGAGTATTAGTAGAAGCAGTAACTAGAGTAGTTGTAGTAGGAATAGGAGTAGTATTAGTAATCACAGTAGCAGTAGTGGTAGCATTAGTAGTAGAAATAGTAGTACCAGTTGTAGTAGTAGTAGCAATAGCAATAGCATTTGAAGCAGCAGCAGTGGCAGTAGTAGTAAAAGTAGCTTTAGTAGCAGTAGTAGTAGCAGTAGATGTTGTAGTAATAGAAGCAATAGAAGTTGCAGTAGTAGTAGGGGTACTAATAGTAGTGGCAATAATAAAAGTAGTAGTAGTAGCAGCAGCATCAGCAGCTAGAGTAGTAGTAGTAGTAGTAGCAGAAGTGGTAGTTGTAGGAGTAGTAGTATTGCTAGCACTAATAGTACCAACAGTAGTATTAGTAGTAGTAGTAGTAGTAGTAAAAGTAGTAGTAGTAGTAGAATTAGTAATAGTAGTAGTGATAGTAGAAGCAGTAGTGTAGGAGAAGTCTCAGTACTAGTACTAGTGCTAGCGCTAGTAGTAGCAGCAGCAGTAGTAGTAGTAGTAATAGTAGTTGTACTTGTTGTAGAAGTAGTAGTAGTAGTAGTAGTAGTAGTCATGGTAGTGGTAGTACGAGGTGTAGTAGTAGTAGCAGTAGTAGGAGTTTTAGTTGTAGTTGTTGTTGTAGCAGTTGCAGCAGCCGCAATAGTTGTACTAGAAGTAGTGGTGGTAGTAGTTTTAGTTGTAGTAGGAGTAGCAATAGTAGCAGTTGTTGTAGTGTTAGTAGTAGTAGCAATAGTAGAAGTAGTAATAGTAATAGCAGGGGTACTAGCAGTTGCAGTTATACTAGAAAGGGTAGTTGTAGTTGTTGTAGTAGTGGTAGTAGCAGTAGGAGTAGGAGTAGTAGTAGTTGTTGGAGTTGGAGTTGGAGTACGAGTAGTAGTTGCAATAGTAGTAGTAGTAGCAGCGGTAGTACAAGTAGTGGTTGTAGTGGTAGAAGAAGTAGTAGTAGCATTAGACGTGTTTATATGAGTGGGAGTAGTAATTGTAGTAGTAGTAGTAGTAGTAGTGGTAGTAGCAGGAGGAGAAGGTATAGCAGTAGAAGTAGTAGTAGTAGCACTAGAAGTGATAGTATGAGTGGTAACAGTAATTGTAGTAGTAGTAGTAGTAGTAGTAATAGGAGTAGTAGTAATAGTACCTATAGAAGTAGTAGTAGTATTAGCAGTAGTGTTATCGTAGTAGGAGTTGGAGTAAAAGTAGTAGTAGAAGTAGTAGAAGTATTAGTGGTTGTTGAACTAGTAGTAGAAGTAGAAGGAGTAGGAGTAGTAGTAGTAGCAGGAGTAGTACTAGGAGTAGGAGTAGTGGTATAAGTAGTTGTGGAAGTAGTGGCAGAAGCTACAGCGGCATCAGTTGCAGCAACAGTAGTAGTGGTAGTAATAGTAGCAGTAGTAATAGAAGTAGCAGTTGTAGTTATAGTAGTAGTTGTAGTAGCAATAGTAGCAGTAGTTGTAGTAGTAGTTGCAGTAGTGGTAGCAGTAGTAGTAGTAGTAGTTGCAGTAGTAGAAGTAGAAGTTGGAGTAGTAGTAGTAACATTAGTAGTAGTAGTTGAGTAGTAGTAGTAGTAATAGTAGTGGTAGTCGCAGTTGTAGTAGTAGTAGTAGTAGTAGTACTAGTAGTAATAGTCATAGTTGTGTGGTAGCAGTAGTACCTGTAGGAGTAGTAATAGGCGTAGCAATAGTTGTAGTGGTAATAGTTGTAATAATAGGAGTAGCAGTAGTTATAGGAGTAGTGATAATAGTAGTAGTATTAGTAGTAATAGCAGTCGTAGTAGTAGTAGTAGGAGTTGTGGTAGGAGTAGTAATAGGAGTAGGAGTAGTTGTACAAGTAGTAGTAGCGATTGTAGTAGTAATAATAGTAGTAGTAGCGGCAGTTGTAATAGTGGTGGAATTAGTAGTAGGGGCAGTAGCAGCAGCAGCAGCAGTAGTCATAGTATTAGTTGTAGTAGGAGATGTAGTTGGATTACTAGTACAAGTTGTAGTTGTAGCAAAAGTAATAGAAATAGCAGTAGTAGTAGTAGCAGCAGCAGCAGTACCGGTAGTAGTCATTGTAGCAAATGTAGTTGTACTAGGAGCAGTAGAAGAAGTAGCAATAGAAGTTGTAGAAATAGTAGCAGTAATAGTAGTAGTTGTTGTTGTTTTAGTAGGAGTAGTAGTAATAATAGAAGTATTAGTAATAATAGTACTTGCAGCAGTAGTAGTAATAGTGGTCGTAGGAGTAGTAGTACTAGTGGTGGTGGTAGTAGTAGTAGCAGTAGTAGTAGTACTAGTAGTAGTAGTAGTCATACAAGTTGTAGCAGCAACAATAGTAGTAGTAGTAATAGTAGTAACAGTAGTAGTAGTAGGATTAGTAGTAGCAACAGCAGCAATAGTTGTTGTAAGAGCGGCAGTCGCAGCAAGTATGGTTGTAGTAGCACTTGTAGTAGCGGCAATAATAGCCGAAGTATAGTATTGCAATAGTAGTAGTAGGAGTAGTTGTAGCAATAGTAGAAAAAGTAGTAGTAGTACGAGTTGTAGGAGAATAATCAATAGTAGAAGTAGTAATAATAGTAATAGTAGTTGCAGTAGTAATAATTAAAGTAGTAGTAGTAGTAGCAGTTGTAGCAATTGTAGTAGTGGTAGCATTTGCAATAGTAGTAGAAGTAGTAGTAGCAGTAGTTGTAGTCATTGTACCAGTAGCAATCGCAGTAGTAATAGCAGCAGCAGTAGTAGTAGCAGTACCAAAAGTAGTAGTAGCAACAGCAGTAGTAATATTAGTAATAGTAGTAGTAGTTGGACTAGTACTAGTAGCAGAAGTAGTAGCAGAAGTAGTGGCAATAGTAGTAGTAGTAGTAGTAGTAGTAGTAGTAGTAGTAGCAGTAGTAGTAGTACTAGCAATAGTAGTAGTAATACAGTTGTTGCAGCAGTATGAGTAGAAGTAGTAGTAGTTAAAGTATTAGTACTAATAGTACTATTAATAGTAATAGTATTAGTAGTAGTAGTAGTAGCATTAGTTGTAGTCGGAGCGATAACCGTCGTAGCAGTAGTAGTAGTAGTAGTAATAATAATAGCTGTAGTAGCGGTATTTGTAGTCAAAGTAGTTGTAACAGTACTAGTAGCAGTAGCAGTAGTAGAGATAGTAGTAGTGGTGGTGGTAGTACTAGTAGTTGTAGTAGCAATAGTAGTAATAGTTGTAACAGTTGTAGCAGCAGTAGCAGTAGTCATAGTAGTAAGAGAAGGAGTAGCAGTTGTTATTGTGGGAGAAGTAGCAGTAGTAGTAATATTTGTAGCTATTACTACTATTTCTACTACTACTTCTACTACTACTTCTACTACTACGACTACAACTACTACTACTTCCACTACTACTCCAACTACTACATCTTCTGCTACTATTACTCTAACTACAACTCCAACTACTACTACTACCACTAGTGCTATTACTACTGCTACTGCTGCTACTACTACTATGACTACTAGTATTAATATTACTACCACTACTACTCTTACTACTCCTACTACAACTAGTACTACTATAACAACAACTACTGTTGCTGCTACTACTACAATTGCTATTGCCGCCACCACTACTGCTACTACTCCTACTTCAACTACTATTACTACAACTATAACAACTAATATGACAACTACTCTAACCACTACTACTACTACTACTCCAACTCCAACTGCCACTCCTACTCATACTACTACTACGAGTACCACTACTCCTAATACAACTAATACTACGACTAGCACTGCTACTACTACTACTATTACTACTAATGCTACTACTGTTACTACAACCCCGACTACTACAACTTCTACTACTACTACTCAAACTCTTACTTTTGCTACTACTACGACTACTCCCACTGCTACTATTGCTACTACTACTCCAACTCCTACTTCTACTACTGCAAATACTGCAACAACTACTACTTCTACGACTACTCTTACTCCAACTCCTACTACTACTACAATAACTAATAATAGTATTACTACTACTATCACTACTACTACTACAACTACTACTACTATTATCACCACGATTATTACCACTACTCCTCCTACTTCTACAAGTGCTACGACAACTTCCATTGCTTCTACCACTACTACTACTACTACTACTCCTGCTATTGCTTCTACTAGTACTACTAACACTACGCCAACTACTGCTGCTCTTACCTCTTCCGCTACTACTACTGATACTACTACTGCTGCTGCTGCTACTTCTACTATTACTACCGCTGCTACCACTACTGCCGTGGCTACTACTACTACTGCTACTACTACGACTACTGCTACAACAACTACTACGACTACTACTAGTACTTCTGCTACGCCTATTACTTCTGCTGCTATAACTACTACTATTATTACTACTACCACTACTATGACTACTATTTCTATGATCACTACCACTACTACTACTTCTACTACAACTACTGTTACTTCTACTGCTACTAGACGACTACTACGATCATTGCAACATCCACTACTACTGCTGCTACTTACAAACGAACTGCTACTTCAGGTAGTACTCCTACCACCTACTACTACTACTGTTTACTACTAATACTACCTAGACTACTACTACTACCTATACTACTACTTCCTGTACTCCTAACAGTACAACACTAGCTACTACTACTGCCACTCCCTACTTCTACAACTACTACAACCACAGCTGCTACTACTGATACTCCTACTACTAATGCTACTACTACTTCATCTACTACTACTGCGGCTACTTTTGTTGCTATTAGTACTACAGCCACTACAACTGCAACTACTACTACCACTGCTACTACTTCTATATCTTCTAAGGTTGTTTCTACTACTACTACTACTACCACTAGTTTTGCAACTATTTCAACTACTACAACAACAAGAACAACAACAACTACTACTACCTTTACTACTATAACAACAACAACTGAAACTGCGAGTTCTTCTGCTACTACTGCTACTCCCTCTACAACTACTACTGCTATAGCTTCAAGTACAATATCTCCTTTCACAACTTCTGCTACTACTACTGCTACTGCTACTGCTACTACTACTACTACTACTACTACGAATACTACGTCTACTACCACTTCTACTACTACAGCTACTACTTATACTACTACCACTACTTTGGCTACTATTGCAACTACTACTACAACAACAACTACTACTACTATTACTAGTACTACTAGTACTACTACTACTACTACTACTACAACTACTGCAATAGCAATAATAACAACTACTACAACAATTTTTATTACTACTACTACTATTTCTACTACAACTTTGGCTTCTACTGCTACTACCATTACAACAAGTAGTACTTCTATTGCTAATACTACTTCTACAACTACTATTTCTGCAGCATCAAATCCAACTTCTCCTTTCACTGCTTCTGCTACTACTACTACTACTGCTGCTCCCGCTACTACTACTAATACTACTACTGGTACGACTATTACGCCAAATGTTACTACGGCTACTACAACAACTACTTGTGTTGCTGCTACGATCGCAGCTAGTACTCAACTGCTGTTGTAACTCCTCCTCCTACTACTACTACAACAACAACAACAACTACTACTACTATGACTAGTACTACTACTCTTGCTACTACTACTGCTACTACTACTATAGCTACATCTGTCGATACTACTATTTCTCCTACTCCTGCTACTACTGCTACTACTACTGGCACTGCTACTAGTGCCACTAGTACTACATCTGCTATGATTACTATAACAACTATTGCTACTTCTACTACGGCTGCTACTTCTACTACAATAACAACAACTACTACTATAATTAAAACTAATACTACTACTACTACTACTACTACAACAACAACATTTTCTCCTACTCTTACTAATACTACTACTAATTCTAAATTTTCTACTACTACAGCTACTACAACAACAACTACTACTCCAGCTGTTGCTACTTCTACTACTAATACTACTGCTACTGCTGCTGCTACTGCTACTGCTGGCACAACAACTACCAATACTACTATATCTACTACTACTACTACTGCTAGTGCTACTATTACTACTATTGCAACTGCTGCTATTGCTAGTACTACAACTCCTACAACTACTACAACTGCTACTGTTGCTCTACTACTATTCCAACAACTACTACTATTACTACTAATACAAGTGCTTCTTCTACGACTACTGTTACTACAATTGCTCTTCTACTACTACTACTACTACTAGTACTGCAGCCACTACAACTATTACAACTACTATTATTTTTACTAATGATACTCCTACTGCTACTGTGGCTACTACTACCTCAACTTCTACAATTGCAACTGCTACTCCTACTACTACTATTGCTACAGCTACAATAACTACTCCTACTCCTACTACTACTTCAACTACTACCACTACTAGTACTACTGGCACTACTACTATTATTATTGCAAATACAATGAGTACTACTACTATTATTACTACTACTGTGACTAATGTTGCTACTACTTTTACTACAACCACCACCACTACTACTACAGCTACTGCTTCTACTACTACTACTACTGCTGCTGCTGCTGCTGCTGCTACTACTACTACTACTATTGCAACTACTGCTACTACTGTTGCACAACTACTCCTACTACAACAACCACCGCAACAACAACAACAACTACTACTACTAATTCTACTACTACTCCTAATTCTGCTACTAATACTACTACTTCAAGTAATACCACTACAACTAATACTACTTCTACTAATACTCTACTACCATTACAACTTTTAGTCCTACCACTACTTCTACTATCACTATTGCTACTACTACTGCTACTACTACAACAACAACAACTACTACTACTATTAGCACTAGTACTACTACCCCTACTAGTAGTTCTACTACTACTACTACTACCCCTACTAGTAGTTCTACTACTACTACTACTACTACTACTACTACTACTACTACTACTACTCCTGCTGCGACAACTATTGCTATTTCTACTACTACTACTACTAATTCAACTACTGCAACTACCGCTACTTCTGCTACTACTACTGCTCCTACTGCTACTGCTGCTACTAGTGCTACTAGTACTACTACTTCTACAACTACTACAACACCTACTACTACTGCTATTGATGCAACCACAACTACTACAAGTACTGCTACTACTGCTACTGCTACTACTACTATACTACTACTACTACTACTACTGCTGCTGCTGCTACAACAACAACAACTACTACTACTACTACTATAGCTACTACAAGTGCTACTACTACTATTGCTAATACTGTTGCTGCTGCTAGTATTGCAAATACTACTATTACTACTACTGTGGCTCCTCGTATTACTACAACTACTACTGCTGCTGCTTCTACTACTGCTACTAGTACTAGAGCAGCTTCTGCTACTACTACCACTACCGCTACGACATCTGCTGCTACTACTACTACTACTACTACTACAACAACAACAACAACAACAACTACTACTACTACTACTACTACAACTACAGCTACAACAACTACTATGGCTGTTGTTACAACTACTACCATAGCAACTCCTACTACTTCTGCAGCTAGTACTACTAGTACAACTTCTACTACTACTACTATTGCTACTACTACTACTGTTACTACTCTTGCTACTACTACTACTACTACTGCAACTACTACTGCTTCCACTACTACTACTATTGCTCCTACGGCTACTATTGCTACTACTACTACTACTATGACTACTACTGCTACTACAGCTACTGCTACTACTACAACTACTGCTACTAATACCACTACTACTACTAATACTGTGGCTACCACAGTTGCGATTGCAACTTTTGCTACTACTTCTACTACTACTACGACAACTACTACAATAATTACTACTACTACTACTACTACAGCTACTACTACCAGTTCTATTGCTAATACAGTGGCTACCACAGTTTTAATTACTACTTTTGCTACTAATTTTATAACTGCTACTTCTTCTACTACTACTGTGGTTGCTACGAACACTGCAACCACAACAACAACTAATACTGCTACTAGTTTTGCAACTACAGCTACTACTACCTCTGCTAATATGACTACTACTTCTTCTAGTACTACTTCTGCTACTATTGCAACTACTACCACTACTTCTTCTACTACTACTATTATTAATACTACTTCAACTACTACTACAGTAACAATAACTGCTACTACTCCTACTACTACGACGACTACTACTACTACTACTACTACTACTATTACTACTACTACTATTTCTTCTACCATTGCTACTACTACTAGTACTACTGTTGTTGTTACTACAACTACTACAACTACTGCTATTTTTGCTACTAAAGCTACTACTACTATGACTTCAACTTCTGTTACTACTACAACTTCTACTATTTTCACTGCTACTACTTCAACTAAAACTGCTACTGCTACTACTGTTGATTCAACAACAACTGTTGGTTCCATTACTCGCACTGCTTTTGCTACCATAGGTATTGCTACTACTACTTCTACTACGTCTACTTCTACTCCAGCAACTACAACTACGGCTACATCTATTAGTATGGTATCTACTGCTACTATAGCTTCTACGACTTCAACTACTGCTTTTGCTACTATGACTACTGCTACTATTACTACTACTACTTCTGCTACAACTTCAACTACACCTACTTTTACTACTGCTACTACAACAATTATTGCTACTACTACTACTATGCTACAGCTACTACTGCTACTACTATTGACGCTACCACTACTACTGCTACTACTGCTACTGCTGCTACTAGTACTGCTATTATTACTACTACTGCGACTACTGTTGCTACTACTGTTGCTACTACTACTACTACTGCTACTCCTACTAATACTACTGCTGCCACTAATGCTACTCCTACAACTTGTATTACTACTACTGCTACTACTACTACAACTACTACTAATGCTACTGCTACTTCTACTACTATAACTTCTACTACAACAGTTAGTACTACTACGACTACTACAGCTAGGACTACTACTTCTGCTACTACTATTTCTACTACAATTGCTACTGCTGCTACAACAACTACAACTACAATTACTAATACTACAACAACAACTACTACTACAACCACTTCTACTACTACTCCTGCTACTTCTACTATAACGACTACTACTACAACTATAGCAACTACTACTACTTCTAAGACTACTGCTACTGCAACTATTAAGATAACTACGATAACTACTACTACTACGATAACTACTACTACTACTACTACTACTACTACTACTAGTACTACTGTTCCTACTGCTACTACTAATACTACTACCGCTATTACTCCTACTATTACTACTACTGCTACTATTATTGCTACTACTAATACTACAACTATTACTTCCACTACTACTTCTTCTGTTACTGCAACTACGACTAATACTACTGCTTCTACTGTTGCTAATACTACCACTACTGTTGCTGCTACTGCTGCTGCTACTTCTACTACCACTATTACTGCTACTACTATTACTACTACAACAACAACTGCGATTGCTACTAATGCTGCCACCACATATGCTGGTACTACTACTACTTCTCCTACTACTTCTACTACTATTACCGCTATTGCTTCTACTACTACTTGTACCACTACTACTATTGCTACAGCTAATACTACTGCTACTTCTCCTACTTCCTCTACTGTTGCTGCTACGATAGCTACTACTACTGCTTCTACTACTTCTACTACTACTGTTGTTACAACTACTGCTACTACTACCTCGACTACTAAAACTACTACTACTACTTCTACTCCTACTACTTCGGTTACTGTTGGTTCTGCTACTACTACGACTGTTGCAGCTACAACTTCTGCTAAAACCGATCCAAACTACTAATACCACCGCTACTAGGACTCCCACTGCTACTACTACTACGACAACAATTGCAACTGCTCCGACTACGATGATGATTACTATTGCAACTACTGCAGCTCCTGCTACTACTACTACTACTACCTAAACTGGTATTACTGATACTCCAACTACTACAACTACTACTGCTACTTCTACTACTGCAACTACTGTTGTTACTCCTACTACTACAACTACTGCTTCGACTGCTGCTACTACCCCAACTACTACTACAACTTCTGCTGCTACTTCCGCTACTACTTCTACTCCTACTACTGCTACTACTATTCTAGCAACTTCTACTAGTACTACTCCTACTACAACTATTGCAACTTGTACTATAACTAATACTTCTACTACAACTACCACTACTACTACTTCTACTTAAACTACTAC
>RXID01011167.1:22500-48842 GCA_005019695.1 Trichopus zeylanicus subsp. travancoricus | reverse complement strand
TAGTCGTACTAGAAGCCGCCGGAGTGCAAAAAAACAAAGTCTAGGCGTAGTCATAGTCGTCTTAGTGTGGCGTAGTTCTCCACCAAGCAGTCGTCTAGTCAGCCGCAGTAGTAGCCGTCGTCGTCGACGCGTCCGTCCTCGGCCTCGGGGTTCGATCAAGCCGATCGGCGGCGGTCGTCGTCGTCCTCGCCCCGATAGTAGCATCCCAGCCGTAGCCAGCGAATACCAGTAGGAGTAGAGAGCTACCGGAGTGTCAAGCAGTAGTAGCAGTATTAGTGGAGTGTGGTAGTTATAAGCAATAGGAGGTTCTAGTAGTACTTTATAGTAGTCGGAGCAGTAGTAGCAGTCTGTTATGTAGTGACATCTTAAGAAGGAAGAGGTAGGTACGTATATAGTATTCGTACTAGTAGCAGTACGGAGTCGTCGTCATATAGTAGTCGTCGTAGTCTTAGTCTAGTAGTCTAGTAGTCTTATTAGTAATAGTTAGCAGTCGCAGTAGTAGTAAGTATTCGAGTAGTAGGAGTAGTAGTAGTAGGCAGGTAGCAACTGTTAGAGTAGTACTTACTACTAGGTAGTAGTAGTAGTAGTAGTAACGGTAGTAGTAGTAGTAGTAGTAGCAGCAGCAGCAGCAGCAGTAGTAGTAATACTATGAGTAGTTGTAGTTGTAGCTATCGGAGAAGTAGTAGTAGTAGTTGTTGTAGCAGTAGTTGTAGTAGTGTAGTAACAGTAGCAGTACTAGTAGTCGTGGAGGTTGTAGTAGAAGTAGCAATTGCTGTAGAAGCAGTAGCAGTAGTATTAGTACTAGTAGTAGTAGTAGTAGTAGTAGTAGTAGTCGTGGTAGTAGTAGTGGTAGTAGTAGTAGTAGTAGTAGTCGTAGCAGTAGTAATAGTTGTGGTAGTAGGAGTAGCAGCAGTAGTAGCAGTAGTTGTTGTTGTAACAGCAGTAGCAGCAACATTAGTAGTGGTAGTACTAGTGGTTGTAGTAGTAGGAGTGTAGTAGTGGTGGTGGTGGTAGTCGTAGTAGTAGTAGTAGTAGTACTGCTACTACTACTCATAGTAGTACTAGTAGTTGTATTAGTACTAGTAGTAGTAGTTGTTGTTGTTGTTGTAGTAGTAGTAGTAGTACTAGTAATAGATGTGGAAGTAGGGGGAGGAGTAGTAGTAGTACTAGTAGTAGTACTAGTAGCAGTAGTTGTAGTTGTTGTCATAGTACTAGTAGTAGTAGTAATAAAAGTTGTAGAAGTAACAGTAATAGTCTTAGTAACAATAATCATTGTTGTTGTGATTGTTGTTGTTGCAGTAGTAATAGTAGAAGGAGCCGTAGTAGTAGTAGAAGTTGTTGTAGTAGGAATAGCAACAGTAGCAGCAGCAACCGTAGTAGTAGAGTAGTAGTTATTGTAGTAGTAGTAGTAGAAGCAGCAGCAACAATAGTAGTGGTAATAATAGTAGTAGGAGTAGCACTAGTACTAATAGCAACACGAATACTACTACGCGTAGTAGTAATTGATGCAGTAGGAGTAATAGTTGTAAAAGCACTAGTACGGTGGTAGTAGTTATGGTAGTAGTGGTTGTCGTTGTAGTAGTAGCAGTAATCGTAGTAGTAGTGGTAGTTGTAATAGTAGAAGTAGGAGTAGTACTAGCAATAGGAGTAGGAGTAGTAGTAGTAGTCGTAATATTAGAAACCATAGTAGTAGTAATAGTAGCAGTAGTAGAAGATGTGGTAGCATTAGTGGTAGTAGCGGTAGTAGAAGTAGTAGTAGCCGGAGTAAAAGTAGTAGTAGTAGAAGTCATAGTAGGCATAGTAGAAGCAGTAGAAATTGTAGAAGTAGTACTCGTAGCTATAGCAGTAGCAGTAGTAGAAGAAGTAGTAGTAGTATGACTAGTATTAGCAGTTGTAGTAGTAATAGTAGTAGTTGTTGTTGTTGTTATTGTGGTAGTAGCAGTAGTAGTGGAGTAGTTGTAGTAGTAGAAGTAGTAGCAGTAGTACTAGTAGTGGTAGTAGTGGAAGTAGTCATAGTTATAGTAGTTGCAGCAGTAATAGGAGAAGCAGTAGCAGTAGTAATTGTACTAGTAATAGTCATAGTTATTGTAGTTGTAGTAGCAGTAGTTGTAGTAGTAATAGTTGTAGAACCAGTAGTGCAGTAGTAGCAGTAGTGGCGGTAGTTGCAGGAGTAGCAATAGTCATTGTAGTAGTTGTAGTAGTAGCAGCAGTAGTAGTAGTAACGGTAGTTGTAGTAGTAGTTGTAGTAGAAGTAGTTGCAGTAGTAGTAGTAGTAGCTATAGTGGTGGTAGTGGCAGTAGTAGTAGTTGTAGTAGCGGTTGAAGTAGTGGTAAGACTAGTAGTAGCAGTAGTAGCAGCAGCTATTATACAGGTATTAGTAGTATTAGCAATAGTAGCAGAAGTAGCAGTTGCAGAAGTAGCAGCAATAGTAGTAGTAGTAGTAGCAGTAGTAGTAGAAATTCTAGTAGTAGTAGTAGTAGTAGCAGTAGTAGTAGAAGTTCTAGTAGTAGTTGCAGTAGTAGCAGTTGTACCAATAGTAGTAATAGTAATAGTAGTAGCAGATGTTGCAGAAGTAGTAGTAGCAGGAGTAGCTGTAATTGTACCATTCGTTGTGCCAATAGTAGTTGTTATTATTGAAGTTGCAGACATATTAGTAGTAGTAGGAGCTGTAGTAATCGTAGTAGTAGTAGCAGCTCTAGTAGTAGTTGTTGTAGTAGTTGCAGTAGTAGTAGGTGTAGTAGCATTAGTAGTTGTAATAGAATTAATAGTAGTAGTAGTAGTAGCACTAGTAGTCATAGTAGTAGTAGTAGTAGTAGTAATAGTAGTAACAGTAGCAGCAGTAATAGTAGTAGTAGTGTTAGTAGTAGTAGTAGTAGTAGTAGTATTAGAAGCAGCAGTAGCAATAGCAGTAGTAGTAGCAGCAGTAGTAGTAGTTGTTGTTGTTGTTATGGTAGTTGCAGCAGCAGCAGTAGTAGTAAAAGAAGTAGTAGTAGCAGCAACAACAACAATAACAACAGTTGTAGCAGCAACAGTAGTAGTAGCAATAGTAGTGTTAGTAGTAGCAGTAACAACAACAGATGTAGTAGTACTGCTAGCAGTAGTAGTCGTAGTAGTAGTGTTAGTGGTTGTAGTACTAGTAGTAGTACTAGGAGTAATAGCAGTAGTAGCAGTAGTAGAAGTAGAAATAGTAAGAACAGTAGTAGCAGCAATACCAGTGTTGGTAGCACTAGAAAAAGTTGTAGTAGTAGTAGCCATAGTACTATTACCTTAGGAGGAGTAGTAGCAGTAGTAGCAGTTGTCCTAGTAGTAGTACAAGTAGTAGTAATAGTAGCAGCAGCAGTAGTAGTAATAGTAGTAGTTGTTGCAATAGTAATTATACCATTAGAAGTGGTAGCAGGAGTAATAGTCGTACCATTTGCAACAGTAGTAGTCGCAGTAGTAGTATAAGTAGTAGTAGTAGGAGCAGTAGTAGTAGCAGTAGTAGTAGCAGTAGTGGTCGCAGTAGGAGATGTAGTAGTTGTTGTAGTAGGCATTGTAGTAGTCGTAGTAATAGTGGTAGTAGTAGCAGTTGTAGTAGCAGAAGTAGTAGTAGTAGTAGTCAGCAACAGTAGTAGGCATAGTAGTAGTAGCAATAATTGCAGTAGGAGCAGCAGTAGCAGCAGTAGCAGTAGTAGTAGTAGTAAGAGTAGTCGTAGTAGTAGTTGCAATAGTAGCAGTTGTGGTAGCTAGAGTAGTAGTAGACAAAGTAGCATTAGCACTAGCCGTTGTAGAGGTAGTAGTAGCAGAAGTAGTAGTAGCAGTAGTTGTTGTTTAAGTAGAAGTTGTATTAGCAGCAGTAGTAGTAGCAGCAGCAGTAGAAGTAACATAAATAGTAATCGCAGTAGCAAAAGCAGCTGTAGTAGTAGTAGCTTTAGTAGAAGTCATGGTAGAAGTAGTAGAAGTAGTGGTAACAGCAGTAGTAGCAGTAGTAGCAGTGCTAATAGAAGTATGAGTGATAATAGTAGCAACAGCAGTGGTAGTAGTAGTTGTGTTAGCAGCAGTAGTTATAGTAGCATTAGTAGTAGGAGTAATAGTAGTAGTAGTCGTAGGTGGTGTTGTAGCAACAGCAGTAGTAGTAGTTGTAGTAGCTATAGTAGTAGTAGAAATAGGAGTTGCAGCAATAGTAGTTATAGTAGTAGCAGTAGCAGTAACAACAGTAGCAGTCATCGTAGTTGTTGTATTTGGAGTAGTAGAAGTGTTAGTAGTAGTAGCAATAGCAGCAGCAGTAGTAGTATCAGCCGCTGCAACAGATGTAGTAGAAATAGTAGTAGTAGTAGTGTTAGCTATTGTTGTAGTAGTTGTAAAACCTGGAGTAATAGCAGCAGTAGCAGTAGTAGCAGTAGTAGCAGCAGCAGTAGCAATAGTAGCAGTAGAAACAATAGGAGCAGTAGTAGCAGCAGCAATAATAGTAGTGGTAATAGTAGTAGTAGTAGTAGTAACAGTAGGAGTAATAGTTATTGTAGTAGTAATTGTAGTAGTAGTAGTGGATGTAGTAGTAATTGTACCCGAGGAAGTGGTAGGAGAAGTAGTAGTAGTCGTAGTAGTAGTAGCTATAGTTGTAAAAGTAGTAGAAATAGTAGCAGTAGTGGTCGTAGAAGGAGAAGTATTAGTAGTAGCAGTAGCTGTTGTAGTAGTCAAAGTAGTAGTAGTGGTGGCAGTAGTTGTAGGAGTAGAATTAGTAATAATAGTCACAGTAGTAGCAGCTGTAGTAGGAGTAGTAGTAGCTGTAGTAACAGCACTAGTCGCAGTAGGAGTAGTAGTAGTAGTGGTAGTGTTACCAGTAGTAGAAGCAGTAGTTTTAGCAACAGGAGAAGTAGATGTAGTAGCAATAGCTATAGTAGTAGTCGTAGTAGTAGCAGAAGCAGTAGTAGCAATAACAATAGTAGTAGTACCAAGTAGTAGTAGTCGTAGTTGTAGCTATA
This sequence comes from Trichopus zeylanicus subsp. travancoricus, assembly GCA_005019695.1. Lineage (NCBI taxonomy): Eukaryota > Viridiplantae > Streptophyta > Magnoliopsida > Dioscoreales > Dioscoreaceae > Trichopus > Trichopus zeylanicus. The sequence goes on along the minus strand of RXID01011167.1, from coordinate 43,881 downwards.
GTACTAGGAGTAGTAGGAATAGTAACAGTAGTAGTAGCGGTAGTTGCCGCAGTAACATTAGTACTAGTAATAGTAATAGTTGTAGTTGTCGTCGCGTTAGCAGTAGCAGTTATAGTAGTAGTAGTAGTAGCAGTAGCAGTAGTGGTAGCTGTCGTCATAGTTAGTAGTAGTAGTAGTAGAAGGAGATGTAATAACACTAGTAGTTATAGCCGTAGAAGTAGTAGAAGCAGTAGTAGTAGCAGTTGTGGTTGTAGTAGGAGTAGTTGTTGTTGTTGTTGTCATAGTAGTAGTTTTAGTAGTAGTAGTTATAGCAGTTGTAGAAGTAATAGCTGTATTAGTAATAGTAATAGTAGTAGTTGTTGTTGTAGTAGCAGTAGTTGTAGTAGTAGTCATTGTAGTAGTAGGAGTAGCAACAGAAGCAGCAGTTGCAGTAGGAGTAGCAATAGCACTAGTGGTAGTCGTAGTAGCTGTAGTAGTAATAGTAGTACTAGTACAAGTAGTAGCAGCAGGTGTAGTAGCTGTAGTAGTAGTAGTAGTATTAGGAGTAGTAGTAGTAGTAGGAATATTAGTTGTCGTAGTAGTAGTAGTAGTAGTAATAGTAGTCTTAGTAGTAGTAGTAGTAGTAGTAGCAGTCAGAGTAGTAGTAGGAGTAGGAGTCGTGATACTCGTAGTAGCAGTAGTAGGAGTAGGAGGAGTAGTTTGAGTTGGAGTAGTAGTATTAGTAATAGTCAGAGTAATAGTAGAATTAGTAGTTGTTGTTGTAGTAGTAGTAGTACAAGTGGTAGTAGCAGTAGTTGTAGCAGTAGCAGTAGTAGGAGAAGAAGAAGTAGTAGTAGTTATTGTTATTGTTGTTGTTGTGGCAGTAGCTGTAATAGTAGTAGCAATAGTAGTAGTAGCAGTAGGGGTAGTAGTAGTAGTATGAGTAGTAGTTGGAGTAGAAGTAGCAATAGGTGTAGTAGTTGTAGTAGTACAAGTAGCAGTAGTAGTCGTAGTAGTAGAAGTAGTAGTTGTAATAGTACTAATAGTTGTAATAGTTGTAGAAATAGTTGCAATAGAAGGAGTAGTAGTAGCAGCAACAACAATAGCAGTAGTAGTAGTAGCCGCAGCAACAGGAGTAGTAGTAGTTGTTGTGTTAGAAGTAATACTACAAGTGGAAGTAGTAATTGTAGTAGTCGTAGTAGTAGTAATAGTAGTAGTAGTAGTAATAGTAGTGGTAGTAATAGGAGTAGTAGTAGTAGTGCCACTAGAAGTAGTAGTAGTATTGGTGGTGGTAGTAGTAGTAGTAGGAGTTTGAGTAAAAGTAGCAGTAGAAGTAGTAGTAGTAGTAGTAGTAGTGGCAGCAGTAGAAGGAGTAGGAGTATTAGTAGTCAGAGTAGGAGTAGTAGTCATAGTAGCAGGAGTAGTAGTAGGAGTCGAAGCATTGGTAGAAGTAGTTGTAGTAGTAGTAGTGGCAACAACAACAATAGTAGTAGTAATAATAGTAGTATGACTAGTAGCTATAGTGGTAGTAGTAGTAGTTGTTGTTGTTTTTGTAGTTATATTAGTAGCAGTTGTAGTAGTAGTAGTAGTAGTAGCAGCAGTAGTAGTAGTCATAGTAGTGGTAGAAGTAGTAGTAGTAGTAGGTGCAGTAGTAGCGGCAGGAGTTGAAGTAGTAGTAGCATTAATTGTGGTAGTAGTAGAGTACTAGTAGTAGGAGTCGAAGTAGTAATAGTAGTAATAGTAGTAGTAGTAGTAGTAATAGTAATAGCAGTAGTAGTTGTTGTGATCATTGTAGTAGTCGTAATAGTAGTAGTAGTAGCCGTAGTAGCAGCAACAGTAGTAGTAGTACTAGGAGCAGTAGAAGTTGTGGTAGTAGTAGTAGCAGTATGAATAGTAGTAGTAGTTAGAATAGTAGTGGTAGCAATAGTAGCAGTAGTAGCAGTTGTAGTAAGAGTATTAGGATTGCTAATAGTAGTAGTAGTAGTAGAGGTAGGAGTAGCTCTATCAATAGGAGGAGGAGGAGGAGGAGGAGGAGTAGTAGTAATAGTATTAGTAGTACTAGTAGCAGAAGTAGTGCTAGTTGTTGAAATAGGAGTTGGAGTGGGAGTAGTAGCACGAATAGTAGTAGTCGAAATGGTGGTAGTAGTAGTAGTTGTAATAATAATAGTAGTCGTAATAGGAGAAGTAGTTGTTGGAGTAGGGGTAGTAGTGGTAGTAGGAGTAGTAGTAGTGATAAGAGTTGGGAGTAGTAGTAGTAGCTGGAGTAGTAGTAGTGGTAGGAGTAGATGTAGTAGTAGCAGGGGTTGGAGTAGGAATAGTTGTAGTAGTGATAGTAGTAGTAGTAATAGTAGGAGTAGTAGTCGAAGTAGCGGTAGTAGCAGTTGCAGTAGTGGAAGGAGTTGTAGTAATAGTGGTAGTAGTAGTTGTTGTAATAGGGCTAGCAGTGGTAGTAGCAGTAGCAGTAGTGGAAGGAGTTGTAGTTGTTGTAGCAGAAGCAGTAGTGGTAGTAACAGTACTAGTAGATGTAGTAGTTGTAGTTGTAGTAATAGTTTAGTAGTAGTACTAGCAGTAGCAGTAGGAGTAATAGTTATAGTTGTTGCAGTAGTATTAATAGTATTAGTAGTACTAGTTGTTGTTGTTGTTGTAGTTATTGTAGAACTAGCTGTTGGAGCTGTAGTAGTAATTTAATATTACTAGTAGTAGTAGCAGTACGAGTTGGAGTGGGAGTAGTAGTAGCAGTAGGAGGGGTAGTAGTTCCAGGAGTAGTAGTAGTAACAGTAGTAGGTGTAAGAGTAGTAGTAGTAGTTGTTGAAATATTAGTAGTAGTAGTAGTAATAGTAATAGTAGTAGTAGTAGTAGTAGCAGTACTTGTAGAAGTAGTTGTAATTGTATTAGTATTAGCAGCAGAAGTAGTAGTAGAAGTAGTAGAATAGTAGTAGTAGCAGTAGCAGTAGTAACAGTAGTAGAGTAGCGGTAGTAGTAGTAAGACTAGTAGTACTGAAACTAGTAGTAGTAGGACGAGGAGGAGGAGGAGGAGTAGCAGCGGCAGCGGCAGTAGTAGCAGTAGTAGAAGTTGTCATAGCTGTTGTAGCAACAGTAGGATTAGGAATAGCTATAGTAGGAGCAGGAGTAGTAGTAGTAGTAGCAAGAGTAGGAATAGGTGGACATGTAGTACTACTGCTGCAGCTAGTACTACTACTACCGCTGCTGTTGCTGCTGCAGCTACTGGATCCACTACTACTGCATCTACTAGCACTACTACTATTGCTGCAGCTGCTACTTCTACTACTACTACTATTGCTACTATCGCCACTACTTCCACTACTATTGTTACTACTACTACTATTTCCACGGCTACTGCTACTATTGCTGCTACTACTAATGCAACAATTACTACTACTACTATTAACACTACTATTACTTCTACAACAACTACTACTACTACTATTGCTACTTCTACTACTACTATTACTACTACTACAGCTACTACTACTTATACAACTACTGCTACTACTACTACTACTACTAATTCTTCTCTTACTACAATTGCTAATAATGATATTACTACAAATGCTACCACTACTAGTACAACTTCTCCTCCAATAACAACAACAACTTCTCCATCTCCTCCTACTATTATTGTTGCTATTGCAACTACTACAACAACTACTGCTACTGCTATTACTACTACTACTACTACTACTCCTCCTCCTTCTACAACTACTACCACTGCTACTACTACAATCACTACTACTACTGCTAAGAATGCTACTACCATTACTACTATTACTACTACAACTTCTAGTACTACTACTAATTCTGATACTATTACTATTGTTGGTACTAAAAATATTGCTATTACTATTACAGCTACTGCCGCTATTACTACTTCTCCTACTACAAATACTTTTCCTACTATTACTATTTCTCCTCCTCCTCCTCCTCCTCCTCCTACTACCACTACGAGCAATAATAACACTATTGCTACTACTACAACTTTTACTACAAATACTACTATTAGTCCTAATACCACTGTTACCACTACTACTACTATTACTACTACTGCTCCAACTAATACTATTCCAAGTACTACTGCTACTCCTTACACTCCAATTACTACTACTACTACTACTGTTGCTACTATTACGACTGCTAATTCGGGTACTACAACAACTAATACTACTGATATTACTACCACCACCGCTACTACTGTTGCTTCTAGTACTAATACTACTACTGCTGCTCTAACTACTACTACTACTACTACTAATATTACTACTTCTACTGCTTCTACTCCTACAACTACTACTGCTACTTGTACTACTACTACTACTCCTACTACAATAATAATAACTACTGCTACTACTACTGCTACTACAACTGCTATTGCTTCTACGACCAATTCTACTATTGCTACTGCTGCTACTTCTGCTACTACTACTATTGAGACTATTATTGTAACGACTACTAATACTGCTGCTACGACCACTACTGCTGCTGTAGCTGCAACTTCTACTACCACTTCTGCTACTACTTCTATATCTACTATTGCCACTACTACTACTACTGCTAATGCTACTATTACTACTACTACGACTTCTGTTGCGATCGCTACAACTATTATTAGAATTACTACGACCACTACTGCTGCTACTACTATTACTACTACTGCTGTTGCCACTTCTAGTGTTACTGCTACTACTACTACTATTACTTTGACTACCTATACTACTACCGCTACCAGTACTACCACTATTACTACCGCTACTACCACTACTACTACTACTACTACTACTGCTGCTGCTGCTGCTACTTCTGCTGCTGTTGCTGCTCCTGCAAAAACTACTACTTCCGCTACTACTACTACAACTACCACAACAACAACTACTACTCCTACTGATACTATTACTACTACTACTAGTAGTGCTACTCCTTCTAATACTACTACTATTCCCACAATAATTACTACTACTAATACAACTACTACTATTACCACAACTTCTACTACTACTCTTTTAGTACTACCACTACTACTACGACTACTTGTCCTACTTCTAGAATTATTATTACTAAAACTACTACTACAACAACAACAACAACTACTACTATTAATACTTGTGCCTGTACTACCACTACTACTTCAACTACTACAATTACTACTTGTACTAGTATTACTGCTAGCACTACTTTTGCTACTACTACTACTGCTACCAATGCTATCACTACTGCGACTACTTCTGCTCCTACTACAGGTGCTATGATTACAACAACAACAACAACAACAACTTCAATTGTTGCTACTGCTAGTATTACTACTACTACTACTAATACAAATATTATGACTATTACCACCTCCACTACTACTACTACTATAGCTATGATTGTAGCTACGACTGCTACCACTACTACTGCTACTACTACTTCTACTACTACAAATACAACAATTACTACTGCTACTACTATTGCTGCTACTACTACTACAACTAGTATGACTACTACCACTACAATTGCTGCTACAGGTGCTACTATTATTACCACGACTGCTAATACTATTTCTTCTACTACAAATACTACAACTGTTGTTGTAGCTGCTACTATTATTGCTACAACTACTACTACTATTACTATTACTAGCACAACTACCGCTACTACTATTACTGCGGCAGCTGCTACTACCACTACTACTACTACTATTGCGAGTACTACTATTGCTACTACTATTGTCACTGCTGCTGCTGCTGCTCCTACTACTACCACTACTACCGTTGTTGTCGCTGCTGCTACTTGTTCTACAATAACAACAACTTCTACTACTACTACCACTATTTTTGGTACGACTACTATTTCTACTACTGTTGCTGCTACTATCAATGCTGCCTCTATAACGACTACTGCACCTACTACTTCTCTAACTACTACTACTACTGCTGCTACTACAACTGCTACTTCTTTTACTACTACTACTACTATTTCTACTATTACTACTGCTGTTGCTGCTTCTATAAGCATTACTACTACTCCTAACTATTGTTTCTACTACAGCTATGACTGCTACTCTTACGGCTACTGATACTGCGGTTGTTATTGCTACAACTTCTAATACTACTATTGCTGCTACAACTGCTACTCTTGTGACTATGAGAAATGTTACTACTACTGCTACTACTACTACTATGACTATTGCTATTCCAAGTACTACCACTACTACTGCAACAACTGCTACTACTGCAACTACTACTAACACTACTTCTAGAACTGCTACACATACTACTACAGCTGCTGCTACTACTCCAACCACCATTGCTACTACTACTACTACTAATACTTCTACACTGCTACTACTGTTGCTACTACTACTTCTACAACTGCTAGTACTACTGCTATTACTACTACAACTGCTGCCGCTTCTGCTCCTACTACTAATATTAATACTACAACTGCTTCTACTTCTGCTACTACTACTACTACTACTGCTACGACTACTGCTACTAATATTAATACTACAACTGCTTCTACATCTACTACTACTTTAACATCTCCAACTACTATTGCTACAGCTACTACTTATGCTACAACTACTGTTGCTACTGCGACTACTACTACAACTACAGCTATGGCAACTACTGCTACTTGTGCTACTACTACTACTACTACTACTACTACTACTACTACTACTACTACTACTATTACTACTACAACTACTACTATTATCACAACTATAGTGGCTACTAATACTACTATTTCTGCTACGGCCACAACTACTACTACTACTACTGTTGCTTCGGCCACTACTACTACTTCTACTACTTCTTCTACTACCACTACTACTACTCCTACTACCACTACTAGTACTCCTATTGCTACTACTATTACTCCTCCTACTACTACTACTATTGTTGCTTCTATTAATACTACTACTACTACTGCTACTTTTACTAATCCTACTATTATTACTACTACAACCACTACAGCTACTACTACTACTACTACGCCTCCTACTAGTACTACTATTACTGGTACTACTACTACAGCTACTACTACTAATACTGTTGCTACTATACTACTACTACTACTACTACTACTACTCCAACTCCTACTCCTACTACTATCGTTACTACTTGTAATACTACTACTGCTGCTGCTGCTTCAACTACTACTCCTCCTCCGACTACTACTTTTGCTACTACTACTTTTACTGCTACTTATACGACTACTACTAGTGCTACTTCTACTACAACTGCTACTATTACTACTTCTACTACTACAATTAGTGCTACTTCTACTACTACTGCTGCTACTATTACTACTACAGCTGCTGCTCCTGATGCTGCTTTTACTCTTAGACCAACTACTACTGCTCATATTACTACTGCTAAAACTATTATTATAACTACTAGTACTATTACTACTCTTACTACTACTACTTCTACCGATATAACTACTACTGCTACTCCTACTACTCCTTCTACAACTACTGTGGCTAATACACTTACTACTACTACTGCTACTACCACCACTACTGCTACCACTACTACAGCTACAACAACAAGAACAACTACTACTACTTCTACTCCTCCAACAACCAGCACTACTACAGCCACTACTGCTACCACCACTACTATTACTGCTACTACTATTACTTCTACTGTTGCTACTACTACTAGTACTGGTACTACTCCTCTAACTTCTACTTCTGCTACTACTACTACTACTACTGTTTCTACTACTACTACTATTGCTACCGCTCCTACTACTACTACTACTGCTACTACAATTACTACTGCGACTACTATTACTACCACTACAACTACTACAACTACTATTACTACTGCCACAACTACTGCCATAACTACTACTACTACTGCTATTCCTACTACTGCTATTGCAACTCCCACGACTTTTGCTTCTACCACTATTACAGCTTCCGCTACAGCTACTCCTATTGCTATTGTAGCGACTGCTACTATGGCAATTATTATTACTGCTACTCCTACATCTAGTACTACCACTACTAGTATGGCTGCTATTGCTACACTTACTATTGCTGCTACTTTTACTACTATTACTACTACTATTACTACTACTATACCAGCTACTACACCTCCTACTGCTATTGCTGCTACTACTCCTCCTACTACTTCTACTGCTACAACAACGGTTGCTATTTCTACTATTACTACCACTACTCCCCCTAGTACTACTACTCCCAAGTACTACTACTTCTACTACTGCTACTACTACAACTACTACAACTATGACTACTACTACTACTGCTGCTGCTACTACTACTGCTACTACTACTACTATTACTACTACAACTATCACTGCTACTACTACTTCTACTACTACTACTACTACTCCTATTGCTTCTGCTACTACCCCTACTACTACTACTTCTACTAAAACTGCTACTACTACTACTACTACTGTTACTACTAATACTATTACTAAAACAACTACTTCTACTTCTACTACTACTTTTACTAGTACTACTACTCCTACTGCTACTACTACTACTCCTACTGCTACTTCTACTACTACTACTACGGCTACTACTACTACTACTACTACTACTACAACTACAACAACTACTACTAATATTACTACTCCTCCTCCTCCAAATACAAGTACTACTATTAATGCTATTACTACTACTGCTACTATTACGACTACTACTACTGCCACTACTACTAATACTATTACTACTACTCCTACTCCAACTACAACTCCTACAACTATTCCTACTACAACTTCTGCTAGTACTACTACTACAACAACTACTACTACTACAACAACAACAACTACTGCTGCTGCTAGTTCTGCTCCTAATACTACTACTATGACTACTACCATTACAACTCTACTACCGCTACTACTACTACTACTAGTTCTGCTACCTCTATTCGTGCTACTATTAGTACTATGACTACTACTACTGCTACTACTACTACTTCTGCTACTCCTACTACTACTACTACTAATATGACTTCTACTACTTTTACTACTGCAACTACTACTGCTACTACTACCTCCACAACAAGAACTATTGTTACTGCTACTACAGTACGAAAAAAACTTATCATAACAACTACTACTATGACAACTACTACTACCCCTGCTACTACTATAACTATCACTACAACTACTACTCCCTCTACTATAACAACTACTTCTGCTGCTACTACACTACTACCACAACTTGACTACGACTTACTACGTACTACATACAACTACTACTACTCCTACTCCTACTACTACTACTAAAACTACCACCACTACTACTACCACTACTACTATCACTACCGCTACTGATACTACTACTACTACTATTACTACTACTATTGTGACTACTACAACTACTATTATTATTTCTACTACTTCTACTAATACTTCTATTGCTAATGCTGCTGCTACTACTACTACTATAACTATTACTATTACTACTACTACTTCACTACTACTACTCCTTCTACTGGCCATTCTGGGACTTACTACTACTTGTACTATTGCTACTAATTTACTACTACTGACAACAAACTCATTATATGGCTTACTACTGTTACTACTATTTACTACTTACTGTAAACTTTCTACTACTATGTACTACTACTAATTACTGCTACTACTATACTACTCTTCCTTTCTATATATTACCCACTACCGCTACTACAAACTACTACTCTTCCGCACACCCTTATTACGATACTAGTTACTTACTACTTCTACCCAACTACCACCCCTACTACTACTCCTCCTTTCCTCCTACTTCTATACTATTGCTATAACTCTTGCTATTACTACTGCACTACAACTTATGCTACTACTACTACTTCGACTACTGCTACTACTACTACTACTTCGACTACTGCTACTACTACTACTACTACTCCTACTGCTACTACTACTACCACCACTACTGCTACAGCAACCACTACGACTGCTACTACCACTACTTCTACTATTACTACTACTTCTACTACTATAACTATTATTGCTACTGCTCCTCCTCCTCCTACTATTACTACTACAACAAGTACTACTACTACTGCTACTACTACTAAGGCTTCTACTACTACTGCAACTAGCACAACTACTATTACCTATACTAGTACTATAGCTAGTACTACCACAACCACTTTTGCTTCTACTACTACTAATACTACTACTACTAGTAGTACTACTAGTAGTACTTCTACTACTACTACTTCTGCTATGACTACTGCTACTGCTCGTACTATTACTACTATTACTGCTACTACTGCTACTGTTGCAACACCTACTACTACTACTGCTGCTGCTACTGCTACTGCTACTACTACAACTATAACTACTACTATTGCTACTACTACTGCTACTACAACTGCTATTATTACAGATATTACTACTACTATTCTCGCTATTACTGCTACTACTGCTACTACACCTACTTCTCCTACTACTTCAACAATAACAACAACAACTACTACTACTACTACAACTACCGCTACTACTACTGCTGCTACTACTCCTCCTCTTAATACTACTAATACAATAACATCAACAACTACTACTACTAATAATAATAATAATACAACTATTTCTACTACTACTGTTACAGCTGCTACTACTGGTACTAGTACTACAACTACTGTTGCTATTGCTGCAGCTACAATAAGTACTAATACTTCACCTACTACTACTACTGCTGCTACTACTTCTACTGCCACGACTACGGCTATTGCTTCTACTACTACCACTACTAGTGTAATAGGACAACTTTTGCAAATACTACTCATGCTACTACAACTGCTACTACTACTTCTGGTTTGACTACTACTACTAGTATTACTCTACTACTACTATATCTACTTCTGCTACTGCTACTACTATTGCTACTGCTGCTGCTATTAGTACTACTCCTACTACTACAACTACTTCTACAGTAGCTACTCCTGCTACTATTGCTACTAGTACTACTTATTCAGCTACTAACACAACTACTATTACCGCTACTGCTGCTGCTAATACTATTACTATTACTATTACAAGTACTTCGGCTCGTACTACTACTACTATTACTAATGGTACTAGTGCTATTACTACCACTACTATGACTACTACTACTACGGCTATTAATACTACTACCACTACTACTGCTGCTACTGCTCCTGCTGCTATTGCCCGTGCTACTACTACTACAATGACTACAGCTACTACTACTACTTCTACTACTTCTACTACTACTACTACTACCACTACTACTTCTCCTACTACTAATATTTCTCCTACTGTTGTTGTTGCTGTTTCTACTACCGTCGCTACTACTACTCCTTCAACTACAACTACTAATACGGCTACCGCTGCTACAACTTCTACAACTACTTCCAATACTACTATTATAGCTCCTATTACTACCACTAATGCTGCTACTGCTATTACTACTACTAGTACTACTTTGCTACTGAAACTGTTCTTACTGCTGCTACTACTCCAATTTTTCCTACTACCACCACCACTACTACGGCCTCTACTACCACTACTACCAGCACTAATGCTACTACTAATACTACTACTACAACTACTGCTGCAGCGACTACTGCTACAGCTTCCACTATTACAGCAACTACGGCTATTACTTCTACATCTACTACTTCTACTACTGCTACTACTACTACTACTACTGCTACTGCTACTACTGCTACAACTACTACTTCTACTACAACTACCATTACTGCTGCTACTGCTACTGCTACCACAACTACTATTACTTCTACTACTTTTAGTACAATAACAACAACTACTACTACTACTTTTACTACTACTACAGATACTACTAATACTACTACTGCTACTGCTACTGCTACGGTAATTACTGTTAATACTGCAACTACTGCTATTACTGCCACTACTGCCACTACTATGACTATTATTGTTATTGCTACTACTGCTACTGCTAGTACTACTACTAGCACTGCTTCTACAACAACTACTACTGCTAATACTGCTACTATTAATACTACTACCACTACTACTACTATGACTATCACTAACACCACTTCTACTACTCAAACTACAGCTACTACTACCACCACTACTTCCACTACTGCTCTATTACTTTTACTACTAGTAGTAGTATTACTACTACTACTACTACTACTACTACTATTACCACTACTACCACTATTACTCCAACTACTACTATGCCTACTATGACTACTGCTACTACGACTATAACTACTACTACTGCTACTCCGCCTCCTAGTACCACTGATACTCATATACATAGTACTACTTCTGTTACTACTACTAGCACTTCTACTACTACAACTCCTTCTCCTACTACTACTATGACTACTACAACAACTGCTACTACTATTTTTGCTACTATTATTGCGCGTACTACTACTACTATTGTTTGTACTGTTACTTGTATAATTGCTACCGCTACTATTACTACTGCTACTTCCTTTGCTACTACTATTACTGCTACTACTACTACTATTGCTATTGTCACTATTATAATTACAAACACTACTATTACTACTTCTACTACTACTGCTACTACGACTACTTCTACTCCAACTCCTGATACTACTGCTACTACTACTCTGACTACTACATGTACTACTTGTACTACTACTACTACTAATACAACTACTGCTATGCTGCGGCTGCTGCTTATTCTATTGCGATTGCGGCTGCTACTACTACTGGTACTTAAACTACTACTGTTATTGGTACTATTAGTACAATCATGACAACAACAGCTAATACTGTTGCTGCTTCTATTCCCACTTCTGCTACTACAACTCCAACACCTACTCCTACTCCCACTACTTCCACACCTACTTCTACTACTACTACTACACTTACTCCTACTACTACTTCTAATCCAACTTCTACTACTCATACTCCAACTACTATTACAACTATTACTACAACTACTCCTACTCCTACTCCTACTGCCCCTCGTACTACTACTACTGCTGCTACTGCTGCTACTACTACTACTACTACTACTACTGTTGCTACTATGCTACCTCTACTACGTTTGCTCCAAGTACTGCAGCTACTGCTACTACTACTACCACAATTAGTACTGTAGCTACTACTACTACTAATACTACTGCTACTACCAGTGCTACTACTGCCACTACTACTACTACTACTACTACTTCTACTTCTACTACTATGACTACTACGATAGCTGCTGCTGTTGTTACTCCTAGTACTAGTCCTACTACTCCAACAGCTAGTACCACTACTGCTACTACTACTTCTACTTCTACTACTACTGCTGCTTCTACTACTACAACTACCAGAACTGCTACTACTACTTATGTTGCTACTACTTCTACTACTACTACTTATACTGCTACTACTACTCCTCCTCCTACTAACACTACTACTGCTATTTATACTACTACTGCTACTACTACTCCTACAGCTACTACTACTACTACGCGTTCGACTACTACTAGTACTACTACTACTACTACTACTACTTCTACCACCACCACCACTACTACAACTTCTACTACCACTACAACTTCTACTACCACTACAACTTCTACTACCACTACCCCCATGACGACTACTACAACTACTATCTCTACTACTACTACTACTGCTACTACTACCAGTACTCGTACTACTACTACTACTCAAATTGCAGCTACTACTACTAGCACTACTTCTACTACTTCTACTACTCCTACTACTACTACTACTCCTCCTCCTACTACTACTATTTTTACTACTATTGCGGTGACAGCTTCTACTACTGCTACTAATACTACTACAACAATAACTACTTCTGGAACTACAACAACAACAACAACTACTAATACTACTAATCCTCCAACTACTAGTATAACTATTACAGCTGCTAATACTACTACTACTGCAACTATAACTACTACTACTCTTACTACTACTACTACTACTACTACTGCAACTACTACTACTACTACTACCTCTACTACTACTACCACTATGACTACTAGTACTACTCCTACTTATACTTTTGCTATTAATACTATTACTATTAATACTGTTGTTGTGGCTCCTACTACTGCTACTACAACGACTACTCCTACTACCGCTACTAATGCTACGGTTGCTACTAGGGCTACTACAACTACTAATATTGCTACAACTAATACTTCTATTGCTACTAATGCTACTACTGTTGCGGCTGCTACTACTACTACTAATATTGCTACAACTATGGCTAATACAACAACAAGAACTACTACTATACCAACAACAACAACAACTGCTGCTGCTACTACTACTACTACTACTACTATGGCTACTACAAGTGCGTCTACTAATAATACTACACTATTACTACTACTACTACTACTGCTTCTACTACTACTACTACTAGTACTACTGCTACTACTACAACTACAACTAATGCTACCACTTCTGCTATATATTACTACTGCTGCTGCTGCTGTTGTTGCTACTACTACAACTAGTACATCCACTACTACTTCTATTGCTACTGCTACTGCAACTACAGCTGCTGCTACTACTATTACTACTTCTACTACTACTTTTGCTACTAGTACTATAGCTACTACGACTACTACCAGTGATACTACTGCTACTGCTACAACAACTATTACCACTACGGCAACTACTACTACTACTACTAGAACTACTTCTACCGCTACTACTTGTACAACAACTACTACTACTTATATTACTATAACTAGTACTACTACTATTGCTGCTGCTGTTACTACAAATACTACACCTAGTACTCCAACTAATACGACTAAGACTGCTACTACAACGGTTGCGATGACTGCTACTTCTGCTTCTACTACTACTTGAACTACTACATCCACTACTACTACTGCTACTACTTATACAGCAACTACTACTTCTACTACTACAACTGCTACTACTAGTACCGCTACTACTAGCACTGCTGCTGCTACTTCTACTACTACGCCTGCTGCTACAACAACTACTACTACTCCTACTACTACTATTACTACTACTACTACTATTACTACTACTACTACTATTGCTACTACCACTACTACTACTACTTCCACTACTACTACGACAACTACTACAACTACTATTACTACTACGACTACATCTACAACAAAACTACTACTGCTGCTGCTGCTGCTACTACTATCTCTACTGGTACTACTCTTGCTACTACTCTTAAAACTTCAGCAATTGCTACACTAACTTCTACTACTACTTCCAATACTGCTACTGCAGCTACTACAACTACAACAACAACAATAACTACTACTACTACTATTGCTGCTGAAGCTGTTGTTTCTGCTGTTACTACTAATACTCCTAGTACCACCACCACTACTACTTCTACGGCTTCTACTACTACTACGAGTATCAATATTGCTACTACCTATACTACTACTTCTATGGCTTCTAGTACTAGTAGTAGTAGCAATATTGCTACTATTTATACTACTACTTCTACTACGGCTACAGCGACTAATGCTACAGGTACTATGATTACCACAACTACGGCTATTACTGCTACTGCTACTACTATTATTACTACAATGGCTAATACTACCACTACTGCTGTTGCTGCTGCAGCTACAGCTACAACCACTACTACTACTACTTCTAATACTACTACTACTACTACTCCTACTGCTACTGCTACTACTACCACTACTGCTATTACTACTACTCCTAGTACTACTTCTACTATTTTTACTACTATTACAACTACTACTACCACTACTACTACTACTACCACCACCACTACTACTACTACGAGTACTGCTACTGTTATTACTGCTACTACAACAACAACTAGTACTACAGTGACTACTATTACCACTGGTACTACTGCTACTACCACTACTTCTACTACTACTGTAACTTCTACCACTACTTCTACAATAACTACTACTGCGACTACTACCACTACTTCTACAATGACTACTACTGTGACTACTGCTACTATTAAAACTACCACTACTACTACTACAACGACTATTTCTAACACTACTTATATTAATACTATTACTGCTACTACTACTATTGCTACTGGTACTCCTACAACTACTACCACTATTATAACTACTGGGACTACTACTATTATTACTACTACTACTACTATTACTACTACTATTACTACTACTACCACTATTATTATTACTACTACTACTACTATTACTACCACTACTATTACTACTACTAATACTATTATTACTACTACTACCACTATTACTACAACTGCTTCTACTTCTGCTACTACTACTACTACTCCAAGTACCACTCAATACTCATATTCGTACTACTACTACTACTACTACAACTCCTAGCACTACTACTACTACAACTCCAACTACTACTCCGACACCAACTCCTTCTACTACTGCCATGACTACTTCAACAACTACTTCTCCTATTTTTGCTACTACTACCATTGGTACTTCTGTAATTATTACTACTATCACTCGTATCATTACCACCACTAATAGAACTACTGCTACTACTACTATTACTACTACTACTACTATTATTAGTACTACCACTATTACTACAATTGCTACTATGCCTACTAAGACTACTGCTACAACTTCTAAGACAAGTACCACCCATTCACATATTTGTGCTACTACTACTACTCCTCCTAGCACTACTACTACTACAACTACTACTACAACTCCTACTACTATTCCTACTCCAACTCCTACTATTACTAAGATGACTACTACTGCTACTACTGTTAGTGATATAATTACTACCACTACTATTACTACTGCTAGTACTTTTACTACTACTACTACTGCTACTGCTACTACTACTACTAGTACTACTACTACTACTAACTACTACTACTACTACTAACTACTACTACTACTACTACTAATACTACTACTACTACGACTGCTTCTACTTCTACTCCTGATCCTGCTACTACTACTACTACTTTGCCTCCTACTACTGCTGCTACTACTCTGACTCCTACTTGTACTACTATTTCTACTACTACTACTACTACTACTACTACTACTACTACTACTACTACTACTACTACTACTACTACTACTACTACTACTACAGCTGCTACTACTGCTACTATGGTTGCGGCTGCTACTTCTGTTGTTGTGGTTGCTACTACGACTATTACTACTACTACAACTACTATTGCTAACACTTCTATTACTACTACTACAACAACAACAACTATGACTACTACTACTACTACTACTTCTACTATGCCTACTTCTGCTACAACTAATCCTAC
The DNA here is from genome assembly GCA_005019695.1 of Trichopus zeylanicus subsp. travancoricus. Classification (NCBI taxonomy): domain Eukaryota; kingdom Viridiplantae; phylum Streptophyta; class Magnoliopsida; order Dioscoreales; family Dioscoreaceae; genus Trichopus; species Trichopus zeylanicus. Next base: position 26,657 of record RXID01011167.1, on the reverse strand, counting down.
GTCTACTACTTGCACTACTACTTGTACTACTACTTCTACCACTACTTTTACTAGTACTATTACTTCACTTACTCCAACTCCAACAGCTACTTGTAATCTAACTCCTACTACTAATACTCCAACAACTACAACACCTGCTACTACAACACTTACTCCTACTCCTACTCCTATTGCTCCTCCACCTCCTACTACTACTACTATTACTGCTGTTGTTGCTACTCCTACTACTATTACTACTGTTGTTGTTGGTGCTGCTAGTCCTACTGCTCCTATTACTACTACTACTACTACTGTCACTACTGTTGTTGCTACCCCTACTGCTACTATGACTACTACTACTACTACTACTACTTCTACTACTACTACTACTACTACTACTCCTACTGCTACTACAACAACAAGAACAACAACAATAACTACTACTATAAATACTAATACCACTACTCCTACTACTACGATTTCTACTACTATTACTACTACTACAACTTCCACCCCTACTACTACTACTATCATGACAACTACCACCACTACAACTGTTGTTACTGCTACCCTAACAACCACTGCTACTACAATTACTGCCACTACTACTACTACTCCTCCAGCTACTACTACTACTACAACTGGCACTGCTACTACTACTACTCCTTTAACTACCCGTACTTCCACTGCTACAGCTACTACTACAACTACTACAACTACAACGACAACTCCTACTTCTACTACAACTACTCCTACTACGAGTTCTACTACTACTATAGCTACTTCTTCTTCTTCTACTACTACTACTACTACTATAACGAAAACTACAACAACAACAACTACTAATACCACTACTACTCATCCAACTACTAGTACGACTATTACTATTGCTACTACAACTACTACTACTATTACTACTACTCCTACTACTTTTCCAACTACAATTTTGGCTAATAATACCACTATAATAACTACAACTACTACATGTACTACTACTGCTACTGCTACTATTGCTGCAGCTACCAGTACCACTACTGCTACTGCTACTACTGCCGCAACTACTAGTACTACTACTGCTATTTCTTCTCCTACTACTACTACTATGACTACTACAACTACTAGTAGCACTACAACTACTAGTAGTAATGTTGCGGCCGCTACTACTGCTACAACAATAATTACTACTACTTCTAATGCTACTACCACTATTACTGCTGCGGTTATTGCTACTATTGCCACTACTACTGCTACTACTCCTGCTGCTACTATACTTCTGCTACAGCTCGGCGACTATTGCTACTACTACTACTACTAATCCAAATACTAGTACTGCTGCTATTACTTCTATGGCTACGACCACAATAGCAGCTGCAACCGCGACTACCACTAGAACTACTCCTACTACGTCACCCACTTCTACTAATACTACGACTGCTACCGCCACTACCACTAGAACTACTCCTACTCCTACTACTAATACTAAAACTAGTACTACTGTTACTACTTTTGCTAATACTACAACTACTACTACTCCTCCTCCTCCTCCTACTACTATTACAACATGTACTTCCATGATTATGACAACTACTTGTACTAATAGTACTACTACTACTATTGTTGTTGCCGCTACTATTACTAGTACTATTACTACTACTGCTACTACTACAGCTACTACAACTACTGCTGCTACTACTGCTGCTACTACCACTCCTTTTCCTTGTACAACTACAGCTACTACTACTACAACTATTGCTACAACTTCTACCCCTACTACAAATGTTACCACTACTGCTACTACTAATACTACTACCACTACTACTACTACTACTACTATTATTGCTACTACTACTACTACTACTACTACTACTACTACTACTACTACTACCGCTGATAATAGTACCACTACTACTACTACTGCTGCTGCTGCTACTGCTGCTGTTAATACTAATACTACTACTACTCCAACCGCTACTACTTCTACTGCTACTACTACTACTTCCATTACTACTACTACTTATACTACTACTACTACTACTACTACTCCTATTGCTACTCCTACTACTACCATTACTACTACTATGGCTACTACTACTATAACTACTATAACTACTATTGCTGGCATAACTACTTCTACCACTACTACTACTCCACTACTACTTGTACTACTACTCCTACTGCTACTGCTACCAATACTACTACAACTCCTATTGCTGCTCCTATTACTGCTACTACTACTACTGCAACTACTACTGCTACTCCTACTACTGCTTTTACAACTACTACTGCAACTACTTTTATTGCTGCTGCTGCTACTATTGCTACAACAATAACAACTACTAATACTACTACTACTACTACGACTACTACTGCTGCTGCTGCTACCACCACCACCACCACCACCACCACCACCACCACCACCACCACCACTATTACTACTACTACCACTACTACTACTGCTACTACTACTACTACTACTACTACTACTACAACTACAACAACAACTATTACTACTACTACTACTACTCCAACTACTAGTAAAAATATTATTGCTGCTACTACTATTGCTACTGCTAATACTACTACTACTACCACTCCTACTCCAACCGCTACTCCTACTACTATTCCAACTATAATGTCTGCTAATACTACCACTACAACAACTACTACCGCAATACGAACTACTACTGCTACTCCTGCGGCTGCTAGAACTACTACTACAACTACAATAACTAATACTACTATTGCAACAACTACTACTGCTACTCCAATTCTGACTACTAATACTACTACTACTTCAACTACTACATCAACTACAACTACTACTACAACTACCACCATTGCAGCTACAACTATTGCTACTACTACTACTACAACCACTACTACTAATGCTACTACTACTACTACCACTACTATTCCTGCTACTACTACTGCTACTACTAATACTTATACTATGGCTACTACTACTTCTACTACTACTGCTGCTGCTACTACTACTATGACTGTTACTACCAATACTACTGCTTCTGATACTATTACTACTACAACTACAACTACTCTAACTATTACTACTACTACTACTGTTGCTACTTCTGCTGCTACTACTACTACTATCTCTCCCACTACTACTATTAGTACTGTTATTACTACTACTCTTACTACTACTACTAGAGCTACTAATACTACCGCTACAATAACTACTACTACTCTTGTTATTGCTATTGCTTCTACTGCTACACTACAACTACTATAGCTACTACTACTACAACTACTACTACTATCTCTACCACTACTACTATTAGTACTGTTCTTACTACAACTCTTACTACTACTACTGCGGCTACTAATACTACCGCTACAACAAATACTACTACTCTTGCTATTGCTATTGCTTCTGCTGCTACACTACAACTACTATAGCTACTACTACTACTACTACTACTACTACTACTACTACTACTACTACTACTACTACTACTACTACTACTTCTGCTACTACTACTACAACTACTACTACTGCTACTACTGCTGCTGCTGCTGCTACTGCTACTATAACTTCTGCTTCTACATAAAATACTACTACAGCAAAAACTATTATTACTACTACAACTACTATTAATATTGCTAATAAAGCTATTATTGTTGCTGCTACTACTACTACTCCTCCAACTATGACTAATACTAGTATTACTATGGCTTCTACATTGACTACTACTAGCACTACAACTATGGCTACTACGACTACTACTAGCACTACTACTCCCCCTCCTCCTACTACTACGACTACTACTAGCACTACTATGACTACGACTACATAGACTACTATTAGTACAACTACGGTTATTACTGGCACAACTATTACTGCTACTACAATGACTGCTACTACTACTACTTCTACTACGGCCACTACTACTATGGTTAATACTACTTCTACTCCTACTCCTGCTACAACTGCTAGAACTACTACTACCACTACTACTATTACTACTACTAGTACTATTTCTACTACTTGTACAGCTACCACTACTACTACGACTTCTACTTTTACTACTAGTACTAATACTACTACTACTGCCACTGTTATTACTGCTACTACAGCAACTTCTACTACCACTTCTACTACTGCTACTACTACTACTACCACTACTTCTACTACTACTACTACTTCCACTACTTCTACA
>RXID01011167.1:0-20000 GCA_005019695.1 Trichopus zeylanicus subsp. travancoricus | reverse complement strand
GGTCATAGAAGTCATAGTTGTAGTAGAAGTAATAGTAGTAGTAGTTCTTATAGCAGCAGCAGTAGTAGTAGCAGTAGTAGTATTATAGGAGTAAAAGTAGTTGTAGCAATAGAAGTAGTCATAGTAGTAATAGTAGTAAGAGCATTAGAAGTAGTAGAAGTAGTAGTACTAGAAGTAGTAATAGCTATATTAGTAGCAGTTGTAGTAATAGCAGTAGTAGCAGGAAAGGCAGCTGTAGTGATAGTGTAGCATTGTAGTAGCTGTAGGAGTTACAATAGTAGTAGTAGCAGTAGAAGCAGTAGTTGTTGCAATAGTAGTAGCTATAGCAGTAGTCTTTGTAGCAGTAGTTTGAGTAGTAGTAATAGCGGTACTAGGAGGAGTAGTAGTAGTAGTGAAAGAAGTAGTAGTAGGAGAAGAAGTAGTAGCAGCAGTAGCAATAGTAGTCATAGTGGTAGTAGCAGCAATCGTAATAGTATATGTAGTAGTAGTAGTAGTAATAGCAATAGTAGTAGTACTAGTAGTAATAGTAGAAGTAGGAGTAGTAGTAGCGGTTGTGGCAGTTGCGGCTGTAGTAGTAGTAGCACTCGAAGAAGTTATAGTAGCAGTAATAACTATAGTCGTTGTAGCAGTATTAGTAGTAGTAGTAGAAACAACAACAGCAACAGCAATAATAGAAGTAGTAGTGGTGGTAGTAGTAGTAGTAGTTATAGCAAAAGTAAGAGTAGTAGCAATAGCAGTAGCAGCAGCAGTAGTAGTAGTAGCTGTAGCAGCAGCAGTAGTATTCGTAGTAGCAATAGTAGTAGGAGCAATAGTTTCCATAGTAGTAGTAGAAATAGTAGAAGTACAGCAATCATAACAGTTGTAGCAAAAGTAGTAGTCGTAGTAGTAGCAGTAATAGTAGTAGAAGTAGTAGTAACAGTTGTCGCAGTACTAGTAGCAGCAATAGTAGTAATAGAATTAGGAAAAGCAGTAATAGCAGTAGTAGTAGTTGTATTTGTAGCAGCAACAGTAGTAGTAGTATTTGTAGCAGCAGTAGCAGTACTAGTAGCAGTAGTAGTCATTGTAGCAGAATTTGTAGTAGTTGTAGTTGTAGCGGCAATGACAACAGTAGCAGTAGTGTGGAAATCGTAGTAGCAGCAGCTGTTGTAGCATTACTTGTAGTAGTTGTTATTGTTGTAGCATTAGTAGTAGTAGTAGTAGTAACAGTTATACATGCAATAGTAGTAGAAGTAGCAGTAGCAGTAGTTGTATCAGTAGTAGTAGTAGTTGTTAGGGTAGTAGTAGTGATAGCAATTGTAGCAGTAGTAGCATTAGTAGTAGAAGTAGTAGTAATAGTAGCAGTTGCGGCAGTAGTAGTAGTTATAGCAATAGCAGTAGTAGCTGTAGTAATAGTAGTAGAAGTAGTAGCAGTAGGAGCTATAGTAGCAGCAGTAGTAGTAGTCGCTATAGTAGCCATGGAAGAAGCAGTAGTAGTTGGAGTTGTAGTAGAAGTAGTGGAATTTATAATAGTAGTAGTAGTAGTATTTCTGGTAGCCATAGTAGATGTAGTAGTAATTGCAAGAGTAGTACTAGTAGTAGATGTAGTAGTAGTAATAGTTGTAGCAGTAGTAGTAGTAGTTGTTGTTGTTGTTGTTGTTGTAGTGGTAATAGTAGTATTAATAGTAGCAATTCTAGAAGTAGCAATGGTAATAGATGTAGTAGTAGTTACATTAGCAGTATTAATTATACTAGTAGTAGGGGCAGCAGCAGCAGTAGTAGTAGCCATAAAAGCAGTGGTAGCAGCAGTAGCTGTAGTAGTAGTAGTAGTAGAAGTAATAGTAGCAGTAGTAGCAGTTGTAGTAATTGTGGTAGCAGTAGCATGAGACATAGTAGTAGCAACAGTAGCAATAGTTACAGCAGCTATAGCAGTTGCAGCAGCAGTAGTAGTTGTAGTAGTAGTAGTAATAGCAGCAGTAGTAGTAGGAGTAGCGGCTGCAGTAATAGTAGTAGTAGTAGTAGTAGTCGTAATAGCAGCAGCAGTAGCAGTAGTAGTAATAGCAGCAACAGCAGCATAAGAAGTAGTAGTAGTAGTACTAGTAGTAGTAGGAGCAGTTGCAGTAGTAACAGTAGTAGCTGGAGTAGTAGTAGAAGTATTAACAGTAATAGGAGCAGTAGTAACAGTAGTAACAATAGTAGGAGCAGTAGCGGGAGTAGTAGTAGTAATTGTAGTAGGAGTAGTAGTACTACTAGTAGAAGTGGTAGCACTAATAGTAGTATTTGTTGTTGTTGATGTTGTTGTTGTTGTAGTCATAGTAGTACTAGTAGTAGAAGCGGTAGCTATATTAGCAGTAGTAGTAATAGTTGTAATAGCAATAGTTTCAGTAGTAGTAGTAGTAGTAGTAGTCGTAGTAGCATTAGTAGTAATAGTAATAGCAATACTAGTAGTAGTAGTTGCAGTAGCAGTAGTAGTTGTAGTTGGAGAAGTAGGGTAGTAACAGCAGCCGTAGTAGTCAGATCAATAATACAAGTAGTAGTCATTGTAGCAGTAGTAGCAATGGTAGTAGTAGTAGTAGCTACAGTAGTAATAGTCATAGTTGGAGTAGCAGTAGTAACAGTAGTAGATATTTTAGCGGTAGTAACAGCTGTACCTAGAGTAGCAATAGTAGCAATCATAGCATTAGTAGAAGTAGTTGTCATAGTAGCAGTAGCAGTAGTAGTAGCAGTCATACTAATAATAGCAGTAGCAATAGCAGTAGTTGTAGTGGTAGTAGTAATAGTAGTAATTGTAGTAGGAGCAGTGGCAGTAGCAGGAGAAGTAGTAGTACCAGTAGTAGTAGTAGCTGTAGTAGCAGTTGTAGTAATAGTAGTTCTTCTAGTAGTAGCAGCAATTGTATTTGTAGCAGTATTACTTGTAGTAGTAGTTCTAGAGGTAGTGGTAGTAGTAGAGTAGCGCAAGTTGCAGTAGGAGCAGTGGTAGTATAATAAGTAGTAGTAAGTGGAGAGGTAGTAGTAGTAGAAGTAGTAGTAGTTCTAATATTAGTAGAAGTAAAAGTAGTAGCAGCAGTAGCAGTAGTAGTAGCTATAATAGTGATAGCAGTAGCAGTAGCAGTAGCCATTGTAGCAAGTGTAGTTGCAGTAGTAGTAGCGATAGTAGTAGCTATAGTAGTAGTAGTAGTAGTATAAGTTGGAGAAGTAATAGTAGTAGTTGTAGTAGCTATAGTAGGAGTAGAAGTAGTTGTTGTAGTATTAGCAGTAACAATAATAATAGTAGAAGTAGTAGTTGTGCTACTAGTAGTAGTAGTAATAGTATTAGTAGTAGTTGTAGCAACAGCTGTAGAAGTAGTGGTAGTAATAGTAGTAGTAGTAGTAGTAGTAATAGTATTAGTAGTAGTTGTAGCAACAGCTGCAGAAGTAGTGGTAGTAATAGTAGTAGTAGTAGTAGTAGCAGCTGTAGTAGTAGGAGAAGTAGAAGGAGTAGTAGTAGTAGCAGTAGTTGGCGTAGTAGTACAAGTAGTAGAAGTGGTAGCACTAGTAGTAGTAGTGGTAGTAGTAGTAGTTGTAGTTATTGTTGTAGTCATAGTAGTACTTGTAGTATAAGCGGTAGCCGTATTAGCAGTAGTAGTAATAGTAGTAATAGCAATAGTTTGTGCAGTACTAGTAGTAGCAATAGTCGTAGCAGCAGCAGCAATAATTATTGTAGCAATATTAGTAGTATTAGTTGTAACAGCAGCAGTAGTAGTAGTGATAGCACAAGTAGTAGTCATAGTAGTTTTACTAGTAGTTGTTGTAGTAGTAGTAGCAATGGTATTAGTAGTAGCAACTGTTCTAGTTGTGGTTTTAGTATTGGTAGTTGTAGTTGTATTAGGGGAAGTAGTATAAGTAGTAGTACTAGTAGTAGTAGTAGGAGTAGGAGCCATTGTAGCTGTAGTAGTAGTAGTAGTAATAGGTGTAGTAGTAGTAGTAGCAGTAGGGGCAGTAGTAGTTGTTGTGCTTGCAATAATAGTAGTGGTAGCAATAGTTACTGTAGTAGCAGTAGCAATAGAAGTACAGTTAGTAGTAGTAGAAATAGTAGTAGTAGTATTAGGAGTAGTAGTAGTAGTGATAGTGGTAGCACCGATAGTAGCAGTAGTAGTAGTAGTAGTAGTAGTAGTAGTGGTAGTTGCAATAGTAGTAGTAAAAGTAGTGGCAGTAGTAGTAGTAGTAATAATAATAAAAGTAGCAGTAGTAGTACCAGTAGTAGTTGTAGTAGTAGCAATAGTAGTAGGAAAAGTGGTTGTAGTTGGCGGAGTAGTAGTAGTAGTAGAAGCAACAACAGTAGTAGTTGTAGTAGTAGTAATAGTAGTAGTAGCAGTAGTAGTAGCAGTAGTAGTAGAAGTAGTAGTTGCAACAGCAGGAGTAGCAGTAGTTGTAGCAGTAGCAGTAGCAGTCGTAGAAGTAGTAGTAGCAGTAGCATTAGTAGCAGTAGTAGGAGAAGTAATTGTAGTAGCAATAACATTAATAGTAGCAGCAGTAGTAGTACCAAAAGTAGTAGTAGTTGGAAAGTAGCAATGGTCGCAATAGTAGTTGCAGTTGTAGTAGTTATTATCGTAGTAGTAGTAGTAGTCGTAGTAGTAGTAGTAGTAGTAGTAGCAGTAGTAGTAATAGCAGCAGTAGTAGTAGTAGTAGTAGTAGCAGTAGTTGTAGTAGTAGTGGTAGTAGTAGTTGTAGTAGTCGAAGAAGCAAAAGTAGGAGTACTAGCTGCAGCAATTGGTGTAGTTGTAGTTGGAGAAGTATTTGTAGTAGTAGTAGTCGTAGTCGTAGCCATAGTAGTTGAAGTTGCTAAACTAATAGTTGGTGCAGTAGCAATAGTTGTAGGAGTAGCAGTTGTAGTAGTAGTAGCAGTAGCAATAACAGTATCATCGGTAAAAATAATAATAGTAGTAGTAGCAGTAACAGTAGTAGTAATAGTTGCTACAGAAGTAGTCAGAGGAGTAACAGATATAGTAGTTGCAACAGCAGCAATAGTTATATTTGTAGTTGTACTAGTAGTAGTTGGAGCAGTAGTAGTAGTTTTTGTGGAAGTAGCAGCAGTAGTGGTAGTCGAAGAAGCAAGAGTAGTAGTAGTAGTAGTAGTAACAGTAGGTGTGTAACAGCGATAGTAGCAACAATAATAGCTATAATAGTAGTAGTAGTAGCAATAGCCGAAGGAGTAGTAGTAGCAGTAGAAGAAGTTGTAGTAGCAGTAGTAGCAGTTGAAGCCATAGCAGAAGTAGTAGCAGTAGTATTAGTTGTAGTAGTCATAGTAATAGGAGTAGTAGTAGTAGCAAAAGCAACAACAGTAGCTGTAGTACGAGTAGTAGTTAAAGAAGTATTAGCAAAAATAATAGAAGTAGTTAAAGTAGTAGTGGCATTAGTGTAGTAGTAGTAGTAGTAGCAGTATTAATAGTCGTTGGGGTAGTAGTAGTAGGAGCAACAGTAGCAGTTGTAGTAGTAGTAATAGTATAGTTAGTAGCTGTAGTAGTTGTAGTAAGCGAGTCAGTATATTTTGGGGGGGGGGGGGGTGGCGAGGAGTAGTAGTAGTATCAAAAGTACTAGTAGTTGTCAAAGTAGTAGTAGTTGTAGAAGAAGTAGCAGCAGTAGTAGTAGTAGTAGGAGAAGTTCAAATAGTTATAATAGTTATAGTTGTAGTAGTAGTAGCAGTAATAGTAGTAGTAGTAGTAGTAATAGTGGTAATAGTAATAGTTATAGGAATAGTACTAGTTGTAGTAGCAACAGTTGTAGTAGTAGTTGTACTTGTTGTAGTAGTAGTAGCATTTGTAGGTGTAGAAGTAATAGTAGGAGCAGTAGGTGTATTAATAGTAGTAGAAGTAATAGTTGGAGCAATAGTAGTAGTTGTCTGAGTAGAAACAGCAGCAATAGTAGCGGAAATAGTAATAGTAGCAGTAGCAGTAGGAGTATGAGTGGTAGCTGTAGTGGTTGTAGTAGTTGTAAGAGGAGGAGGAGAAGCAGTACTAGCATTAGCAGCAGTAGTAGTGGTAGCAGTAGCATTAGTGGTAGGAGCAGTTCTAATAGTGGTAGTAGTAGCAGTAGCATAAGAGTAGTAGTAGCAGTTATAGTAGTGGTAGTAGTCCGAAGAAGTTGTAGGAATTATTGTAGTGGGAGTAGAAGCCGTAACAGTAGTTGTTGTAGCCGTTGTAGCTGTAGTAGTAACTGTAGTAGCAGGAGTAGTAGCAAAAGTAGTAGTAGTAGTAGCGGGCATGGCAGTAGTAGTAGCAGTAGTTGCACTATTAGTCGTAGTAGTGGCAAATGTAGTAGTAGTCATAGTAGCAGAAGTTGTAGTGGTAGTAGTAGTAGTAGTAGCAACAGTATCCGTAGGAGAAGTAGTAGCTGTAGCAGTAGCTATAGTAGTAGTAGTTGTTGTAGTAACAGTTGTAGTAGTAGTATGAGAAGAATTAGTAGTAGCAATAGCAATTGTAGTAGTAGTAGTAGTAGTAGTGGCAACTGTAGTTGTAGTAGTAATTATTGTTATTGTAGTAGCCGTAGTAACAAAAGTAGTAGTAGTAGTTGTTGTTGTTGTTGTAGCCGTAGCAGCAGTAACAATAGTAGTAGCAGTACCTGTAGTAGCAATCGTAGCGGTAGTAGCCATAACTGCAGCAGTAGTAGTAGTCGTAGCAGTCGTAGCAATAATAGTAGTTGTCATAGTAGTAGTGGCAGTAGTGGTAATAGTAGTAGAATTAGTGGCAGGAACCGTGGCAGGAGAAGGATCTTAAGTAGTACCAGTAGCAGTAGTAGCCATAGTAGCAATTGTAGCAGTAGTAGCAGTACTAGTAGAAGTAGTTCAAGTTGCAATAAGAGCAGTAGTGGTACAATAAGTAGTAGTAGTACTAGAAGTAGAAGTAGTAGATGTCCTAGTAGTTCAAATGCTAGTAGATGTAATAGTAGTTGCGGTAGTAGTAGTAGTAGCCGTTGTGGTAGTAGCAGTCATCGTAGTAGTAGCTATAGTGCTACTAGCAATAGTTGTTGAAGTTGGAGATGTAATAGTAGTAGTTGCATTCATTGTAGTAGTAGTTGTTGTTGTTATAGCAATAATAATAGTGAAAGTAGAAGTTATGGCAGTAGTTTTAGTAATAATAGTATTAGTAGTAGTTGTAGTAGTAGTAGCAGAAGTACTAGTAGTAATAGTAGTAATAGTAGGAGTAGTTGTAGTACTTGTAGTAGAAGAAGTAGCATTAGTAGTAGTAGTAGTATTAGTAGTAGTAATAGGCGTAGTAGATCTAGTATGTTCTATGTTGTGGTAGTCGTAGCAGCACCCAGCAGTATAGTAGTGAGCAGCAGTATAGCAGTAGCAGACGTATTCGTATTAGTAGTGGTACAGTCGTCGCCTAGATTGTAGTAGTAAGAGTTGTAGTAATAAGTCCTAGCAGAATTAGTCGACGCCCCGCAGTATAATAGTCATAAATAGTAGTAAAGTAGTAGTAGCAAGAGTAGTAATAGTATTTTGTGGTTGTAGCAGCAGTAGTAGTCATAGCAACAGCATTTGTAGCAGTAGTTGTAGAAGTAGTAGTTGTATTAGCAGTAGTAATAGTAGTAGTAGCAATAGTTTCAGCAGTAGTAGTAGTTGCGGTAGTCGCAGTAGCAACAACAGTAGCAATACTAGCAATAGTAGTAGTAGCACTTGTAGTAGAAGTAGTAGTAGTGGTTGGTGAAGTATAGTAGTAGCAGTTGCAGTAGCTGTAGTAGTAGGCGGGGAAGTAGTAGTAGTTGCAGTAGCAGCACAAGTAGTAGTCATAGTTGTAGTATGTGTAGTCGTCATTGTACTAGTAGTAGCAATTATTACAGTAGTAGCAGTTTTGTTGGTTGTAGTTATAGTATTAGAAGTAGTAGTAGTTGTAGTGGCAGTAGTAGTAATAGGCATCGTATTAGTAGCAGTAGTAGGGGTTGTAGTAGCAAAAGTAGTAGTTGTGGTAGCAATAGTAACTACAACAGCAGTAGCAGTAGTAGTAGCAGTTGTAGTTGTAGAAGTAGTAGTAGTAGTATTAGTAGCAGTAGTAGCAATTATAGTTATAATAGTTGTAGTACCATAGTAGCAGTGGTAGTAGTAGTAGGAGTAGTTATAGCAGTAGTAGTGGCAATATTAGTAAAGTGGTAGCAGTAGTAATAGTAGTAGTAGTAGTAGTAGTAGTAGTAGTAGTAGTAAATGTTGTAGTAGTAGTAGCAGAAGCAGTAGTAGTCATAGTGGTAGTTGTAACAAAAATAGTTGTAGTTGGAGGAGGAGTAATACTAGCAGTAGTATAGTAGTAGTAATAGTAGGAGTAGTAGTTATTGGAGAAGTAGTAGTCATTGCAGCAGCAGCTGTAGCAGTAGTAGTAGTAGTTATAGTGGTAGCTGTAGTAGTAGTAGGTGTAGTCGCAGTAGTAGGAAAAGTAGTAGTAGCAGTAGTAGTGGTAGCAGTAGCAGTAGCAGAAGTAGTAGTAGTTGTAGTAGTAGTAGTAGTCGTAACTACAGTAGTTGTGGTAACAGCAGTAGTAGAAGTTTGAGCAGCAGATGTAGGAGTAGTAGCAGTAGCAATCGGAGTAGCACGAGCAGCAAAAGTAGTATTTTGAACTACATTAGTAGTAGTAGTAGTAGAAATCATAGTAGTAGCTGTAGGAGTGGTAGCAGTAGTAGTTGAAGCAGCTATAATATAGTAGGAGGAGTAGCGATTGTAGCAAGAGTAGTTGTTGTGGTAGTAGTAGCGAAAGTTGTAGTAGTAGCCGTAGTAGTCAGAGCATCATTAGCAAAAATAGTAGTAGTAGTAGTGGTAGTAGCAGGAGCAGTAGTAGCAGTAGTAGTAATAGTTGTAGTAGAAGTAGTCGAAGAAGTAGTAGATGTAGTAGTTGTAGTAGCAGCAATAGTTATAGTAGTAGTCTTGGCAGTAGATTGAGCAGTAGTAGTAGTATTTGTAGAAGTTGCAACCCAAGTAGTAGTAGCAGAAGGAGCAGTAATAGGAGTAGCCATAGTATTTGTATTAGTAGTCATAGTATTAGTAGTATCAGTAGCCATAGTAGTTGGAGAAGTAGCAGTAGTAGTAGTAGTAGCAACAATAACATCAACAAGGGTAGCAGTAGTAGTTATTATCGAAGCAGTTGAAGTAGTTGTAGTAGTAGTGTAGTAGTAGTAGAAATAATACTAGTAGTAGTAGTAGTAGTTGGATTATTAGTAGTTGGAGCAATAACTGTATTAGTTGGGGTAGCAGCAGTAGCAGTAGTAGCAATAGTTGTAGTGAAAGTAGCAATAGTAATAGTAGCCATAATAGCTATATTAGTAGTTGCAGCAGCAATTGTAGTTGGGGTAGTATTAGTAGTAATAGTAGTATCAATAGAATTAGTTATCGTACTAGTAGTAGTAGTTGTTGCAAAAGTAGCAGCAGCAGTAGTAGCAGATGTAGTAGCAGTTGTAGTAATAGTAGTAGTAGTAGCAGTAGTAACAGTAGAAGTAATAGAAGGAGCAATAGTAGTAGTAGTAGCAGTAGAAGTAATAGTAGGTGCAGTGGAAGTAGTAGTAGGAGTAGCGGCTGCAGTAGTAGTAGTGGAAGTAGTAATAGCAGCAGTAGTTGTAGGAGTATTAGTTGTAGTAGTAGTGGTTGAAGTAGTAGTAGTAGTAGGAGGAGTAGCAGTAGTAGCAGTAGCAGTGGTAGTAGAGGTAGCAGTAGTTGTAGTGCTAGGAGCAGTAGTTGTAGTAGTAGTAGTTGTAGCATAGGAGTAGTAATAGCAATCATAGTAGTATTAGTAGTAGCAAAAGTAGTAGAAGGAATAGTAGTAGGGGGAGTAGTAGCGGTAACAGTAGCTCTTGTAGCAGTTGTGGCAATAGTAGTATCAGTAGTAGCAGGAGTTGTGGCAAAAAATAGTAGTAGCAGTAGTAGTTGTAGCAGTAGTAGCAGTAGTAGTGGCAGTAGTTGTAGTATTCGTAGTAGTAGTAGTAGTAGTAGTAGTAGTAGTAGTAGTAGTAGTAGTAGTAGTAGTAGTAGTAGTAGCAGCAGCAGCAGCAGTAGTAGTAGTAGTAGCAGCAGCAATAGTAGCAGTAATAGTAGTACTGTTTTTTTTTGTAGCAGTAGTAGTAGTTGTAGTAGCAAGAGTAGTTGTAGGAGTTGGAGTAGGAGTAGTTGTTGTTGTAGTAGTAGTAGTAATAGTAGTAGTTGTTGTAGTAGTGGCAGCAGTTGCAGTAGGAGTAGTAGTTATGGTAGTAGTTGTAGGAATAGTAATAGTAGTATTAGTAGCAGTAGTCCTAGTAGTAGTAGTAGTAGTAGCAGTAACAGCAGTTGTAATAATAGTAGTATTAGTAGTAGTAATATTAGTAGTAGTAGTAGGAATAGCATTAGTAGTTGTAGAGGAGTAGTAGTAGCAGTAGTACTAGTGGTTGTAGACATTGCAATAGTAGTAGTTTTGGTAGTAGTAGTAGTAGTAGTAGTAGTAGTAGTATTAATAGTCGTAGTAGGAGTTGGAGTAGGAGCAGTAGTAGGAGTGATTATAGTTGGAGTAGGGGTTGTAGAGACAGTTGTAGTAGCAGTAGTTGTAGCTGAGCTTGTAGTAGTAACAGTAGTTGCAGCAGCAGCAATAACAGCAGCAGTAGCAATAGTCATAGTAGTAGTAGTAGTAGCAGTAGTATTAGTCATAGTAGCAGCAGTAGCAGCACTAGCTGTAGTAGTACTAGTAGTAGTAGTATCAATAGTGGTAGTGGTAGTAGTAGTCATAGTAGCTGTAGTAGCAATAATAATATCAGCAGCAGCAGCAGCAACAATAGTAGTAGGAATTGCAGAAGGAGTAGGAGTAGTAGTCAGCGTAATAGTTGTAGCAGGAGTAGTAGTTTCAGTAGTAGTAGCAATAGTAGTTGCGGTAGTAGTAGTAGCAGTAGTAGCCAGTGTAATAGTTCTAATAGTTGTAGTAGAAGTTGTATGAGTAGTAGTGGTAGTAGTAGTTGTTGCTGTAATCGTAGTTGTAATAGTAGTAGTCATAGTAGTGGTGGTAGTAGTAGTAGTAGTAGTACCTGTAGTAGGAGTAGTAGTAGTAGTAGTAGTAGTAGTAGAAGTAGTAGTAGTAGTAGTAGGAGTGGTAGAAGTGATAGTTGGAGTTGTACTGGTAGTAGTAGTAGTAGTAATAGTAGTAGGAGTGTTAGGAGTCGTAGTAGTAGTAGTATTAGTAGTAGTAGCCATTGTAGTACCCGTAGTAGTAGTCGCAATAGTAGTAGTATTAGAAGTAGTAGTGGGAGTTGCAGTGTTGTAGTTGTCGGAGTTGAAGTAGTAGAAGTACTAGTATTAGTAATAGTGGTAGGAGTAACAGTGGTTGTAATAGTGGTTATAGTAGCAATAGTAGTAGTAACTGTAGTAGTAGTAGTAGAAGTTGTAGTAGTGCTAAGAGTGGTAGAACTAATAGTAGTAGTTGTAGTAGTAGTATTAGTAGGAGTGTTAGGAGTCATCGTAGTAATAGTAGTAGTAGTAGCAATAGTTACCGTAGTAGTAGTTGTTGTTGTAGTAGCAGTAGTAGTACTAGAAGTAGTATTGGGAGTAGCTATAGCTGTAGTTGTAGTAGTTATGGAAGAAGCGGTAGTAGTAGTAGTAGTAGTAGTAGTAGTAGTAGTAGCAGTAGCAGCAGCAGTAGTAGTAGCAGTAGGAGTTGTAGCTGTTGCAGCAGTAGGAGTACCAATAGTAGTTGTTGTTGTTGTTGTTGTCGTAGTAGTAGTAGGAGAAGGAGTCGGGGTGGTAGTCGCAGTAGTAGTAGTAATAATTATAGTAGTAGCAGCAGTAGTTGTAGTAGTCGTCGTAGTAGTAGTAATAATAGTTGTAGTAGCAGCAACAATTATAGTAGTAGCAGTACTTTTAGTAGTTGCAATAGTAGGGGTTGTAGTTGATTTGTAGTAATAGTTGTAGTAGTAGGAGTAGCAGCATTAGAAGGAGTAGTTGCAGTTGTAATAGTTGTAGTAGTAGCAGTATTCGGAGTAGTAGTAGCAGCAGGACTTCTAATTGTAGTAGTAATTGTTGTTGTTGATGTGGAAGAAGTATTAGTAGTTATATTAGTAGCAGTATGAGCAGTTGCAGTAGGAGTAGTAGTAGTAGGAGGAGGAGCAGTAGCAGGAGTAGGGGTGCAGTAGGATTAGTAGTTGGTATTGTAGTAGTAGTAGTAGTCGTAGTAGCAGCAGCAGCAATAGTAGTAGTAATAGTAGTAGTAACAGTAGTAATAGTAGTTGTAGTATCAGTGACAGTTGTAGCAGTAGTCATAGGTGTATTAGTTGTAGAAGTAGTAGTATTTGTAATAGTAGGAGTAGGAGTAGTAGTAGGAGTAGTAGTTGTTGTAATGGTAGTAATAGGAGGAGGAGTAGTAGTTGTAATAGTAGTAGTGGTGGTGGTGGTGGTAGTAGTAGTAGTAGCAGCAGCAGCAGCAGCAGCAGTAGTAGTAGTAGTAATAGGGGGAGGAGTACTAGTAGTAATAGTAGTCATAGTTGTTGTATCAGCAACAATAGTAGTTGTAGCAGTAGTGGTAGCAACAGTAGTAATAGTAATAGTGGCTAAAGTAGCTAAAGTAGTAGTAGTGGTAGTGGTAGTAGAAGGAGAAGTAGTAGTAGTAGTAGTAGCAGCAGTAGTGATAGTAGTAGTAGTAGTAGTAGTAGTAGTAGCAGCAGCAGTAGTATTAGAAGTAGAATTAGTAGTAGTAATCACCGCAGTAGCATTTGTAGTTGGAGAAGTAGTAGTAGCAGTAGTAGCAGTAGTAGTCGTAGTGGTAGTAGTAGTACTAGTAGTAGTAGTAGTAGCGGTAGTAGTAGCAGTCGTGGTAGAAGTAGAAAAAGTAGTAGTAGTAGTAGTAGTAATAGTAGTAGCCAAAGTAGTAGTTGTAGTAGTACTAGAAGTAGTAGTAGTTTTAGTAGCAGAAGTAGTAGTAGTAGCATTAGTTGTAGCAGTAGTTGTTATAGTAGTCATAGAAGCGGTGGTTGTGGTAGTAGTTGTAGGAGTAGCAGAAGTAGCAACAGTAGTAGCAGTAGTTGCAGTAGTGGCAACAGTAGTAGTAGTAATACTAGTAGTAATAGTAATAACAATAGAATCTGTTATGGTTGTAGTCATAGTAGCAGCCGTATTAGCAGGAGTAACAGGAGTAGGTTTTCGCGTAAGGGTAGTAGTTGGCGAAGTAGTAGTAGTTGTAGGTGTAGTAGTAGGAGTAGCAATAATGGTAGTAATAGCAATAAAAGTAGTAGCAGTTATGGTAGTTGCAGTAGTGGCAGTAGTAGTAGTAGCTGTAGAAGCAATAGTAGAAGTAGTAGCAGTGCAAGTAGTACTAGTAGTAGTAGTAATGCTAGAGTTAGTAGTTGTAATAGGAGTTGGTGTGGGAATAGGGTAGTAATAGGAGCAGTGATAGTAGTAGTAGTAGGAGTAGAAATAGAAGTAGTAGCTGTAGCAGCAGTAATAGTAGCATTAGTAGTAGTCGTAGGAGGTGTAGTAGTAGTAGCAGTAGTGCAAGAAGAAGAAGTAGTAGAAGCAACAATAGTACTGATAACCGAAGTAATAGCAGTAGTAGGAGTAGTAGTGGTAGTAGTAGTAATAATAGTAGTAGTAATAGTAGTAGAAGTACTTGTAGCAATAGTAGTAGTAATATTAGTAGTATTAGTAGTAATATTGGTTGTAATAGTAGTAGCAGTAGTAGTAGTATTAGTAGTAAGGGGTGTAGTAGCAGTAGTAGTTGTAGTAGCAACAGTCGTAGTAGCAGAAGTAGTAGCAGAAGTAGTAGTCGCAGCAGCAGTTGTAGTAGTAGTAGCAGTAGTAGTAGCCGTAGGTGTATAAGTAGCTATAGGAGTTGGAGTAGGAGTAGCAGCAACAGTAGTAGTAGTACTAGTAGTAGTACTACTACTAGTAGTACGGGTAGGAGTAGGAGTACTAGTATCAGTAGTAGTAGGAGTAGTAGTAGTAGTCGCATGAGTAGGCATAGTAGTAGTAGTAGTAGTTATTGTTGTTCTTGAAGTAGAAGTAGTATTAGTAGTAGGAGGTGTAGTAGGAGTAGTATTAGTTATAGTAGTGTTAGTAGTAGTAAGGGTAGGAGTGGGAGTAATAGTAATTAATGTAGTGGTAATATTAGTTGTAGTAGCAGTAGTAGTAGTAGTTGGAGTAGGAGTAGTAGAAGTTGTACTAATAATAGAAGAAGTAGCAATAGCAGCAGTTACGATAGTAGTAGTTGTAGTAGTAGTACTAGTAGTACTAGTAGCAATAGGAGTAGTTGTGGTAATAGTAGTGACAGTAGCAATAGTAGTAACAGTAGCAACAGTCGTGGTAGCGTTACAAGAAGTAGTAGCAGTAGTAGTAGGGGTTTTAGTTGTTGGAGTAAATGTAGTAGTTTTACTTGTCGGGGGAGTGATAGGAGTATGAGTTGGAGTAGGAGTGGCAGTAGAAGTTGCAGTAGTAGTCATAGTACTAGTAGGAGGAGTAGTAGTAGTAGCAGCAAGAATAGTAGCAGTAGTTACAGCAGCAGTAGTAGTTGCAATAGTTTTAGTAGTAGAAGTAGTAGAAGTAGCATTATTAGTAGTAGTAGTTTAAGCAATAGTAGTTGTCGTAGTAGTAGTAGTAGTAGTAGTAGTAGTAGTAGTAGTAGTAGTAGTAGTAGTAGTAGTAGTAGTAGTAGTAGTAGTAGTAGTAGTAGTAGAAATAGTAGCAGTAGTAGTTGTAGTTGTAGAAGTAGTGCTAATAGTTGTAGTAGTAGTAGTACTACTACTAGTAGTAGTACTACTACTACTAGTAGTAATAGTAGTAGTAGTAGTAGTAGTACGTCGTAGTAGTCCTCGGGGTCGGTAGTCGTAGCCGTAGCAGCAGTAGTATTAGGAGTAGATAGCAGAGTAGTAGTAGTAGTAGTAGTAGTAGTAGTAGTAGTAGTAGTAGTACTAATAGTAGCAGTAGTAGTTGTAGTAGTAGGAGTAGTAGTTGTAGTAGTAGTGCTAATAGTTGTAGTAGCAGAAGCACTACTAATAGTTGTAGTTGTAGTTGTTGTTGTTGTAGTAGTAGTAGTAGTAGTAGTAGTAGTAGTAGTAGTAGTAGTAGTAGTAGTACTAGTAGTAATAGTAGTAGTAGTAATAGTAGAAGAAGTAGTCTTTGTAATAGTACTACTAGTAATAGTAATAGTAGTGCTAATAGTCATAGTGGTAGTAGTAGTCGTAGGTGTTGAAGTAGCAGTAGGAGTTGGAGGAAGAATAGTCCTAGCAGTAGTACGAGTAGGAGTATGAGTAGGAGTAATAGTAGTAGTAGTAGGAGTAGGAGTTGTTGTAGTTGTGGTTGGAGTACAAGTAGGAGTTGTAGTAGTAGTAGTTGTTGTTGTTGAAGTAGAAGTAGTAGTAGTAGTAGTTATTGTTGTTTTTGTAGTATTAGTTGTAGTAGTATTAGTAGTAGTAGCAATTGCAATAGTAGTATTTGTTGTTGTTGTAGTAGTAGTAGTAGGAGTAGTAGTAGAAGAAGGAATTGGAGTAGGAGCAGTTGTACTAGTAATAGAAGTAGTTGTAGTAGTAGCAGCTACAATAGTAGTATTTGTCGTAGTAGTAGTAGTAGTAGTAATAGCAATAGAAGTAGTTGTGGTAATAGTAGTAGTAGTGGTAATAGTAGTTGCAGTAGCAGTAGCAGTGGTAGCAGCAGCAGCAATAGTAGTAGTAGTAGTAGTAGTAGTAGTAGTAGTAGTAGTAGTAGTAGTAGTAGCAATAGAAGTAGTTGTGATAATAGTAGTAGTAGTAGTAATAGTAGTTGCAGTAGCAGTAGCAGTAGCATTGGTAGTAGTAGTAGTAGCAGCAGCAGTAGTAGTAGTAGTTGTTGTTGTTGTAGTAGTTGTAGCAGTTCTAGTTGTCAGAGGATTTGTAGGAGTATGAGTTGGAGTAGGAGTGGTAGTATGAGTTGTAGTAGTAGTAGTACTTGTAGGAGTAGTAGTAGTAGCAGTAGCTAGAGTAGGAGTAGTAGTATTAGTTGTAAGAGGAGGAGGTGGAATAGTAGTAGTAGTAGTAGTCGTAGGACTAGGAGTATGAGTGGCAATAGGAGTAGTAGCAGTAGTAATAGGATAGTAGTAGGAGTGCTCTTAATAGAACTTGTTGGAGTTGTAGGAGTGGTAGGCGTAGTAGCAGCAGCAGCATCAACAATTATGGTAGTAGTTGTTGTAGTAGGACTAGTAGCAGTAGTTGTAGTAGTAGTAGGAGTGGAAGTAGTTGTACAAGTCGTAGCAGTAGTAGTGGTAGTAAAATTAGTAGTAGTAGGAGAATTAGTTGTAGTAAAGGTTGTAGTGATGCCAGTAGTAGCTGTAGTAGTAGTAGCCGGAGTAGTAGTAGCCGGAGTAGTAGTAGTGGTAATAGTATCAGTAGTAGTTGTAGTAGCAGTACTAGGAGTAGTAGTAATTCTAGTAGTAGAAGTAATAGTAGGTGTAGCTTTTGGAGTAGAATTTTGTGTATGAGTAGTAGTAGTAGCAATAGTAATAGTAGTAGTAGTAATAGTTGTATTTGTAGTAGTAGCAGAAGGAGGAGGAGGAGGAGGAGGAGGAGGAGGAGGAGGAGGAGGAGGAGGAGGAGGAGTGAGCAGTCTTAGTGATTACTCGTCAGTAGTAGTAATAGTAGTAGTTATATTAGGGCGTTTCACGTAGTTGCAAAGCTGGTAGACATCAACAGTCGTAGAAAGTTTGTTGCAAAGCATATTCGCTACGTTCTTAGTATATGTTGTCGAAGTATTTGTCATCCGTACATGTCGTATTTGCAACAGTCGACCCTCGGTCTTATTAGTCTTCAGTCGTAGTCGTCGTCGTACCCGTAGTTAATTGTTCCCGAGTACGTCCTCGGGCTCTCGGGTCGCCGTACTGGGTAGTACTGTCTGCTCCGTCGCCGTCATCCTCGTAGTCGTCGATCGGCGGAGGAGGAGGCGGCGTGGCGGAGCACGTAGGCGTAGGCAATACGCAGTTGGAGCTAATAGTAGTCGTCAAAAGTAATAGTAGTAGTAGTAATTAATCGTAGTAGTGGTTGTAGAAGTCGTAGCTCTCGTCAGTAGGTCAAACCTAGCTGTAGTCGTCGTCGTTCGTCGTCTTCGTCGTCGCCGTCGTCGCATGGCCATCGCCATCAGTGTTTTTCGCCTCTTCGTCCTAGTCCTCGGCCCTCGTAGTCAGTTCTGTCAGCAGACTTGCAGTAAGCAATAGTAGTAAGAATAGTAGTAGTAGTAGTAGTAGTAGTAGTAGTAGTAGTAGTAGTAGTAGTAGTAGTAGTAGTAGTAATAGTAGTAGTAATAGTAGTAGTAGTAGCGGCAGCATTTGTAGTAATAGGTGCTGGAGTATTACTACTAGGGGTAGCAACAGTCGTAGTAGTAGTAGTAGTAGTAGTAGTAGTAGTTGTACCAGTAGTAATAGTAGAAGTAGTTGTTGTAGTAGTTGTTGCAGTAGTAGCACTAGTAGTAGTCATTGTAGTTGTAGTGGAAGTAGCAGCAGTAGTAGTAGTAGCAGCAGCCAGAGTAGAAGTAGTAGTAGTAGTTGTAGTTGTAGGAGTAGTTGTAGTATTAGTAGTAGTTGTAGAAGTACCAGAAGTAGTAGTAGTTGTAGAAGTACCAGAAGAAGTAGTAGTAGTAGAAGTATGAGTAGTAAAGTAGTAGTAGTAGTAGTTGTAGTTGTAATAGTGCTAGGAGTAGTAGTAGTAGTAGTAGTAGTAGTAGACGTAGTTGCAGTCGGAGTAGTAGCAGTAGCAGTAGTAGAAGTAGTTGCAGTAGTAGTGTAGTCGTAGTAGTAGTAGCAGTAGTGTAGAGGCAGTAGTAGTAGTAGCAGTAGTAGTAGTAGTCGTAGTAGCAGTAGTAGTAGCAGTACTAGTAATAGTAGCAGCAGTAGTAGTAGTATTAGTAGTAGTAGTAGCAGTAGTAGTAGTTGTTGTATTGGCAGTCATTGTAATAGTAGTAGTAGTAGGAATAATAATAGCAGCTGTAGTAGTGGTAGTGGTAGTAGTAGTACTAGTAGTTGTACGAGCAGGAGTAGGTGTAGGAGTAGTAGTAGAAATAGTAGCTGTAGGAGTACTAGTGGTGGCTAGAGTCGGAGTAGGAGTAGTAGTAGTTGTTGTTGTTGTTATTGTTGTTGTAGTAGTATTAGTAGTTGTAGTTATAGTAGTAGTATTATTATTTGTAGAAGTAGTAGTAGTAGTAAGTGTAGGAGTAGGAGTAGCAGTGGTAGTAGGAGTTGGACTAGGGGTAGTAGAAGTTGTACTACTAATAGAAGTAGTAGTAGTAGTAGTAGCTGCGATAGTAGTAGTTGTAGTAGTTGTTGTGCTAGTAGTAATAGAAGTAGAAGTTGGAGTAGTAGTCGTAATAGTAGTAACAGTAGTAATAGTTGTAGTAGTAGCCATGGTAGTGGTAATAGTAGTAGGAGTAGTAGTTGCTATAGTAGTTGTAGTAGTTGTAGTTGTCGAAGGAGTGGTAGGAGTAGGATTTGTAGTAGGAGTGGCAATACGAGTTCTATTAGTAGTAGTAATAGTAGTAGGAGTAGTAGAAGTAGCAGTAGCAAGAGTAGCAGTAGCAGTAGCAATAGTAGTAGTAGTAGGTGGAGTAGTAGTACTAGTAGTCGCAGTAGGAGCACGAGTGGCAATTGGAATAGTAGTAGTAGCAACGGTAATAGTAGTAAGAGTGGTTGTAATAGTAGTTGTTGGAGCAGCAGGAGTAGCAGGCGAAGCAGCAGCAGCAATTGCAAGTAGTAGTGCAAGTAGTAGTTGTAATAATAGTAGTAGTAGTAGTGGTAGCAGTAGTAGTAGTAGTAGTTGTAGTAGTATAGATGTAGTAGTAGTAGGAGCCGAAGTCATAGTAGCAGTTATAGATGTAGTAGTATTTGGAATAGTAGTAGGAGTAGGAGTTGGGGTTGTAATAGTAGTAGCAAAAGTAATAGTAGTACTAGTAACAGAAGTATTAGTATGAATGCTATTAGCAGCAGTAGTAGCAGCAACAGCAGTAGTCGTAACAATAATAATAATAGGAGTAGTAGTAGTAATTGTAGTGGTAGTGGTAGTAGTAGTAATTGTAGTTGTAGTGGTAGTAACAGCTGCTGTAATAGAAATAGTAGTAGTAGCAGTAGCAGCAGCAGTAGTAGTAGTAACAGAAGTAGCTGTTGTTGTTGTTGTTGTAGTAGTAGTAGTAGTAGCAGTAGCAGTAGTCGAAGTGGTAGTAGTAGGTGGAAGTAGAAATAGTAGATGTAGTAGTAGCAGTAGCAGTAGTAGTCGTATATTTAGTAGTAGTGATTGTAGAAGCAGTTGTTGTAGTAGCAGAAACGGTAGCAGTGGAAGTAGTAGCAGTAGTACTAGTAGTTGTAGTAGCAGTTACAGTAGTAGCATTTGTTGTAGCAGCAGCAGCAGCAGTAGTGGTTGCAGTGATAGTTGTAGCAATACTTGTAGCAGTAGTAGAAGTAGCAGTTGTATTAGTGACATTAATGGTAGTATTAGCAGTAGTAATACTAGTAGCTGCGTAGTAGTAGTAGTTGTTGTTGTAGTAGTAGTAGAAGTAGTAGTAGTAGTTGCAGTAAGTAGCAGTAGTAGCAGTAAGTAGCAGTCGTAGTTGTTATAGTAGTAGAAGTAGCAGCAGCACTTGTAGCCGTAGAAGTAGTTGCAGCAGATGCTACTTCTGTTGCTACTCCTACTAGTACTACTACTACTGTTACTACTACAACTACTACTCATACTGTTGCTACTACTGGTAATACACCTACCAAAATTATAACTATTACTAATAGTACTACTATGATTACTTCTACTACTACAATTAATACTACAACTATTATTTCAATTACTGCGACTACTACTGCTACTACTACTACTACTAGTATTACTACTATTACTACTACTACTACTATTACTACTATTACTACTACTACTACTACTACTTTTATTTCTACTAGTAGTACTACTACTACTACTACCGCTATTGCTGCTGTTGCTACTGCTACTATTACGAATGCTGCTACTATTATTGCTACTGGTACTATTACGGCAGCAGCTGTGAATACTACCACGGCTATGAGTGTGGCTTCAACGTCTTCTACCACTACAACTACTACTACGAC
>RXID01011166.1:42784-89039 GCA_005019695.1 Trichopus zeylanicus subsp. travancoricus | reverse complement strand
GTAGCAACAGTGGTAGTAGTAGGATTAGTAGTAGTAATT
The DNA here is from genome assembly GCA_005019695.1 of Trichopus zeylanicus subsp. travancoricus. Classification (NCBI taxonomy): domain Eukaryota; kingdom Viridiplantae; phylum Streptophyta; class Magnoliopsida; order Dioscoreales; family Dioscoreaceae; genus Trichopus; species Trichopus zeylanicus. Next base: position 89,000 of record RXID01011166.1, on the reverse strand, counting down.
GCAGTAGTAGCTGTAGTAGTAGTTGTTGTAGTAGTAGTAGTAAGATTATTAGATGTAGTAGTAATAGTAGTAGTAGTAGTAGTAGCCATTGTAGCAGTCATAATAGTGGTAGTAGTAGGAGCAGAAGTAGCCATAATTGCAGCAGAAGTGGTAGATGTAGTACCAATAGTAGAAGTAATAGTAGTAGAAGTAGTAGAAGTAGTAGTAGTTGTTGTTGTTGTAGTAATAGTAGTATTTGTAATGCTAGTTGTAGAAGTAGTAGTAATAGCAGCTATAGTATTAGTTGGAATCGCAGTAGTTGTAGTAGTAGAAGTAGTAGCTATAGTAATAGAAGTAGGCGAAGTAGTAGTAGTAGTAGTAATAGCAATAGTAATGGTAATGGCCGCAGCAGCAGAGGTAGTAGTAGTTGTTGTAGTAGTACTAATTATTGTAATAATCGTTTGAGTAATTGTAATAATAGCAGTAGAAGCAATTATAGCAGTAGTAGTAGTACAGTAGTAGCAGCTATAGCAGTGATAGTAGTAACGGTAGTAGAAGTAGTAGAAGTAATACTCAGAGTAATAGCAGTAGTAGTTGTAGTACCAGTTGTAATAGTAGTAGTAGTAGTAGTAGTAGTAGGAGTAGTAGCAGTAATTGTAGTCGGAGTAGTGGTAGTAGTAGTAGTGGCAGTTGAAGTAATAGTTGTTGTAATAGAAGTAGTATTAGCAGTATTAGCGAAAGTAGTAGTTGTACCAGTAACTGTAATAGTAGTAGCAGTCGTAGAAGTAGTAGTAGCAGTAATTGTAGTAGAAGAAGTAGTAGTAGTAGTAGTAATATGATAAGTAGTAGTAGAATTATTATTAGTAGTAGCAGTTGCAATAGTAGTAGTAGTAGTAGAATTAGTAGTATTAGTAGCGGCAATAGTGGTAGTGGTGGTAGTAGTAGAAGCAGCAGTAGTAGCGATAGTGGTAGAAGTTGCAACAGTTCTAGCAGTACTTGTAGTAGCCGCAGAAGTTGTGATATTATCAATAATAGTAGTTGCAGTTGTAACAACAGCAATAGCCATCATAGTAGTAGTAGTAGTAGTTCTTGTAGTAGTAGTGGTATTAGCAGGAGTAGGAGTAGGAGTAGTAGTTCGAGCAGTATTAGTTGTACTGGTAGAAGAAGTAGTTGTAGTACTTGTAGGTGAAGTAGTAGTAGCCGAAATTGTAGTAGTACTAGTAGTGGTAGTTTTAGTTGAAGTAGAACTAGTAGCTATAGTACTAGTGGTAGTAGCAATAGTAGCAGTAGTAGTAGTGGTAGTAGCAATAGTAGCAGTAGTAGTTGTTGTATTAGTAGTTTTAGTAGTTTGGGTAGTAGTAGTAGTGCTTGTAGTAGCAGTAGTAGTAGCAATAGAAGTAGGAGGAGGAGAACTTGTAGTAGTAGAAGTAGCAATAATAGTAGTAGGAGTAGTAGTAGCAGTAGCAGTAGTAGTAGTACTAGTAGTAGTAGCAATTGTAGTAGAAGTGGTCGTAGTAGTAAGAGTAGTAGTAGCAGTACTTGCAGTAGTAGTTGTTGTTGTAGTATTAGTAGTTGTGGTAGAAGAAGTAGTAGTAGTAGCAGCAGTTGTAGTAATAGCACTAGTTGTTGCTGTAGTAGTACAAGTAGTCATAGTAGTAGCAGTTGTAAGAGATATAGTAGCACTATTATTAGTAGTAGTAGTAGCAGCAGTAGCAATAGCAGTAATAGTAGCAGTAGTAGTGTAGCAGTAGTAGTAATAGTAGTAGCAGTAGTTGTTGCGATAATAGCAGCAATAGTAGTAGTAGTATTAGTAGTTGAGGCTGTAGTAGGAGTAGCAATAGTTGTAGTTGTAGTAATAGTAGCTGTAGGAGCAATAGTAGAAGTGGTTGTAGCAATACTAGTAGTAGTAGTAGTAGTAGCCACAGAAGCAGTAGTTGCAGGAGCAATAGTAGTAGTAGTTGATGTAGTAACAGAAGCCACAGTAGTAGTAGTAGTATTATGTGTAGTAGTAGTAGTAGAAGTTGTAGTAGTAGTAGTAGGAGTGATAGTAGTTGTAGTGGTGGTTGTAGTAGTAGTAGTAGTGGCTGCAATAGTAGTAGTAGTTGTAGTAGTCGCAGTAGCAGTGGCAGTAGTAGTAGCAGAAGTAGTAGTAAGAATAGCAGCAGTGGTAGTATCATTAATAGCAGAAGCAATTGTAGTAGTGGTGCTAGTGGTGGTGGTAGTAGTAGTAGTAGAAGTAGTAGTAGCACTATTACTAGCATTAATAGTAGTAGCATTAGCAGTAGCACTTGTAGTAGTAGTAGAAGTAGCAGTAGCAATTGTAGTAGCTGTTGGAGTAGTAGTAGGAGTATTAGTAGTAGTAGTAGCAGACGTAGTAGTAGTAATAGTAGTGGCCGTAGTAGTATTAGTACCAGTAGTAGTGGTGGCAGAAGTAGTAGTAGTAGTGGGACTAGCAGTAGTAGTAGTAATAGTAAGAGTTGGTGTAGTAGTAGTTGTTGTAGTAGGAGAAGTAGTTGCAGTAATTGTGGTAGTAGGAGTAGGAGTAGTAATAGTATAAGTAGTATTTGTTGTTGTAGTAACAGTAGTCGTAGTACTATCTGTAGTAGTAGTTGTAATAGTAGTAGTATTAATTGTTGTAGTAGCGGAAGTAGTAGGAGTAATAGTAGTAGTAATACTAGCAATTGCAATAGTGGCAGCAGCTGCAGTTGTTGCCGTTGTAGTTGTCACAATAATAGTAGTAGTGGTAGTAGTGGAATTTGTTGCTATAGCAGTAGCAATAGTAGTAGTAGAATTACCATTTGCAGCAGTTGTAGCAGTAGTGTTACAAGCTGTAGTAGTAGCAAAATAAATAGTAGTTCTTGCAGTAGTAATAGCTATGGCAGTAGTAGTAGTAGTAGGGGTTATAGTACTAGTCGTTGTATTAGTAGTAGTAGTAGGGGTTGCAGTACTAGTAGTAGAAATAGCAATAGTAGTAGTAGTAATAGAAGTAGTAATAGCATTAGTTATAGAAATAGGAGTTGTGGTAGTTGTAATAGTTGTAGCAGCAGCTGTAGTAATAGTAGTAGTAGTTGTAGTAGTAGTACTAGTAGTAGTAGTTGGAGTAGTTGTAGTAGTATTATGAGTAGTGGTAGTAGTAGTAGGAGTTAGAGTACTAGTATTAGACGTAGTAGTCATAGTAGTAGTGTAGTAGTAGTTGTAATTGTAGTATTAGCATAAGTAGTAATAGCAATAGTAGAAGCAGCAGTAGCAATAGTCGTAGTAGTAGTAGTTGCAGTAGTAATAGCAATGGTATTAGTAGTATTGTGAGTAGTAATAGCTATAGGAGTAGTAGTAGAAGTAGTAGTAGTAGTTGCAGCATTTGTTGTTGTAGTTGTAGTAGTTGTAGCACAAGTAGCGCTAGCAGTAGCAATCATATTAGTAGGAGCAGCAGTAAAGACAGTAGAATTAGTTGTAGTGCCATTGGTAACAGTACTAGTAGCAATAGTGGTAGTAGTTATAGCAGGAGTAGTAGTAGAAGTAGGAGGAGGAGGAGCAGTAGTAGTAGTAGGAGTAGGAGGAGTGAGAGTAATAGTAGTAGTGGTAGTTGTAGTAGTAGTCGTAGTAGTTGTAGTAGTTGTAGCAGTAACAGTAGTAGAAGTTGTGGTAGTAGGATTAGCAGTTGTGGCAGCAACATTTGTAGCAGTAGCAGTAGTAGTAGCAGAAGTGGCAGTTGTACTAGTAGCAAGTACTACTAGTAGTAGTTGTACGAGGAGTAGTAGTAGGAGTAGGAATAGGAATAGTAGCAGTAGCAATAGAAGTGGCAATAGTAGTAGTAGTGGAAGTAGTTGTAGTAGTAGTAGCAGTAGTTGTAGTAATAGAAGTAGAAGTGGTAGTAGTAGTTGTAGTAGTAGTAGTAGCAGTAGTAGTGGAAGTAACAGTAGTACTAGTATCGGTAGCAACAATATTAGGAGTTGCAGTAGTAGTAGTAGAGGTAATAGTAGTAGTAGTAGCAGTTATTGTTGTAGTGGAAGAAGCAACAATGTAGTAGCAGTTGTAGTAGTAGCAGTAGTAGTAGTAGTGGAAGTAACAGTAGTACTATATCGGTAGCAACAATATTAGGCATTGCAGTAGTAGTAGTAGAGGTAGTAGTACTAGTAGTAGCAGCAACAAAAGTTGTTGTAGTAGTAGCAAGAGTAGTAGCAGCGGTAGCAGTACTAGTAGCAGTAGTAGTAGTTAGAGTCACAGTAGTAGCAACTGTAGTAATAGTAGTAGTAGGAGTAGTAGCAGTGGGAAAAGTAACAACGATAGTAGTAGTAGTAGTAGTAGTAGTAGTGCTTCTAGCAGTTGTCACAGTAACAGTTGTAGTAGAAGTAGTAGTAGCAGTAGCAGTAGTAGTACTTATAGTAGTAGTAGTAGTATTAATAGTACAACACAACTAGTACAACTAGTACAACAAAGACAACTACTACTAGTACTCCTGCTACTGCTATTGCTGTTGCTGCTATTACCATTGCTACCACACCTGCTACTACAACTATTGCTACTTCTACTTCTGCTTCCACTACCACCACCACCACTACTACTACTGCAACAATTGTTACTACTACTACTACTACATCTACTACTACTACTACTACTATTACTTCAACTACCACAACAACTACAATAACAACTTCTACTACAGCAGCAGCAACAACAACAACCTCAACTACTAGTATTATTACTACTACTACTACTGCAACTGCTACTAAAGCTGCTACTATTGCTCCTACTACATCTTCTACAACTACTACTACAACTACTACTAGTACTACTTCTACTACAGCTACAAATATTTATACTACTACTCCAACTACTGTTACTACTACTATAATTATTTCTACTACTACTCCAACTACTGTTACTACAACTACCACTCCTACTAATACTACAACGAATAATACTACTACTACAGCTCCTACTGCTACTACTACTACACCACCTACTTCTACCATTACTATAGATACTACAATTACTGCTACTACTGCTATTATGGCTACTGCTACAACCACTGTTCCACTATTGCTACTAGTACTATTGCTACTACTGCTAGTAATATTACAACTACTACGATTACTACTACTCCTCCTACTACTACTAATTCTCCAAGTACAACTAGTTTTACTCCTACTAATACTGCTACGGCTGCTACTACTACTCTTACTACAACTACTACTACTGCTGCTACTACTACTATTCTGACTACTGCTACTTCGATTATTACTACTACTACTACTACTAAGATAATGGCTACCACTGCTACCTCTACTACTACTAAGAGAACGGCTACCACTGCTACCTCTACTACAACTGCTACTACTACTACTGTTACTACTATTATGACAAAAAGTACTACTACTGCTTTTGCTCCAGCTACATAAACTAATAATACTACTACAATTGCTACTATTGCTGCTACTACAGCTACTATTGCTATTCCTACTACAACAACTATGACTACTGCAGCTACTATTATTGCTGCCACTACTACTACTACTCCTCCTCCTGCTACTAACATTACTACTACGACTACTACTACTACTACTATTACTACTACTGCTAGTAATAGGACTACTTCTACAACTACTTCTACTACTACTACTAGCACTACTACTTCTCCCACAACTAGAACTAGTACTACTATTGCTTCTGGCACTACTGCTACTACTACTGCTACTACCACTACTACTACTGCTACTACAACCACTACTACTACTACTGTTACTACTGCTACTGCTACTACTGCTACTACTGCTAGTCCTTGAACTGCTACAATTATTACTACTACTACCACTACTACTACTGCTGCTCCAGCTGCTACTACTGCTACGACTACTTCAACAACAACAACTACTATTGCTACTACAGCTACGACTGGTACTACTACTACTACCACTACTACAGCTACTATAGCCACAACTGCTATTACTACAACTACTACTACTACGGTTACTACCGCGGGTACTGCTACCACTACTAAGATTGCTATTGCTGCTACTACTATTGCTACTACTGCTACTACCATTACTATTACTATTACGACTACTACTAATATTAATACAGCTACTATTGTTACTACTACTACTACAACAACTATTGCTGCTAATACTACAGGTACTACTACTACTTCAACAACTACTACTGCTACAACTGACCCTACTGCTACATCTACCAATACTACTACTGCTGCTACTACTGTTGTTACTACTACTACTACTACTACTACTACTACTACTACTACTACTACTACTACTACTACTACAACTACTGTAGCAGCTGCTACCGCAACTACTACTACTAGTAGTACTAATGCTGCTACTGCTTCTACTACTATTAGCGTCGTTGCTACTACTATGACTACTGCTACTACTGCTGTAACTACAACTACAACTACTATTACTGCTACTACTACTGCTGCTGCTAGTACTACTACTACTACTATTTCTATTGCTACTACGACTGTTGCTTCTTCTAGTGCTACTGCTCCTACAACAACAACAACAACAACTACTACTACTAATACGACTACTACTTCTACAACTACCTCTACTAGTACAACAACTACTATTATTACTACTACGGATGCTACTAATAGTAACACTACTATTAATGCCACTAGTACCACTACTACTACTATTGCTACTACTATTATTACTTCTACTGCTACTACTACTCCTACTACTGCTACTAATATGACTACTACAACTATTACTACTGCTACTACTATTGCTACTGCTGCTAATATGACTGCTACTACTGTTACTACGGCTACTGCTGCTATTATGACTGCTACTACTGCTGCTACTACTATTGCTACTACAACTACTGCTTTTGTTACTACTAATACTACTACTACTCCTACTATTGCTGCCAATGCTACTACTACTTCTGCTACTACAGATATTACTATTACTTCCCCTAATTATACTATTTCTGCAGCTACTACTGCTATGGCTACTACAGTTTCCACAACAACAAGTACTACACAAGCTACCACAACTACTACCTCTGCTAATACTACGCCTGCTACTACTACTACAACAATAACAACAACTACTATTACTACTACTAATACTACAACTACTACTATGACTACTACTACTACTACCACCACCACCACTACTACTACTACTATTAATACTACTACAAGTATTACTACTTCTACTGCTCCTCTAGCTACTACTTCAAGAACTACTACTACTCCTCCTCCTCCTTCTACTGCTACTACTACTGCTACTACTTCTATCACTACTACAACTGCCACTCCTCCTCATACTACTATTATTACTACTACTACAACAAATACTACTTCTTATACTGTAACTACTACTACTGCTGCTACTACTACAATAATAGCCACTTCAACTACTGCTTTCGCACTACTATTTCGATTACCACTTTGGCTGCTACTGCTACTACTACTATTACAGTTATTACTTCTACTACAACTGTTACTAACGCAACTACTCCTACCGTGACTACTACTACAACTACTAAGACCACAACCATGACTACTATTGCTACTACTACTACTACTATTACTTCTGCTACAACTACTATTGCTTCTAATACTTCTACTACTACAACTGCTTCTACTTCAACTACTACTATAGCTGTTACTACAACTTCTCGCATTACCACTACTTCTGCTACTACTACTTCTACTACTATTGTTGCTACTAATATACTACTACTACTTCAGCTACTACTAGTACAACTTATACGACTACTCCTACTACTGCTGCTACTGCTACTACGGGTACTACTACTACTACTGCTGCTGCTGCTACCAGTACAACTTCTACTACTGCTGCAGCTACTAGCAGTCCCACTACTAATACTACAGCTGCTCCTGCTACTACCACTACCACTTCTACTACAACTACTACAACTACTACTCGTACTATTACAGTTGCTATTGTGGCTAATGTACTATTACTTCTACTAACACTAGTACTACTACTACTGCTACAACTACTCCTAGTTGTAGTACTATTACTACTACTACCACAACGACTACTATTACTACTATTACTACTACATCTACTGCTACTACTACTACTTCTACTTCTAATAGTACTATTGTTGTTGCTACTGCTGATGATGCTGCTACTACCATCACTACTATTACTATGGCTAGGACTGTTGTTGCGACTACCACTACGGCTATGAGTGCTACTACTACTTTTGCTTCTCCTACAACAACTATGCTGCTACTACTACTACTCCTCCTCCTGCTACTCCTGCTACTGCTACTACTACTAGTACTACTACTACTACGGCTACGACTACTGCTACTAGTAATAAAACTACTACTATTACTACTACTCCTGCTACTTCTACTCATGCTACTGCTATAGCTACTGCTACAACTACGACTTCAACTACTGCTACTACTACTGCAACAGGTACTAATATTACTACTATTGTTGCTACACCAATACTACTACTACCCACTACTTCTACTACTAACTACTACTACTATTACTATTACTACGACTACTACTGTGACTGCTACTAACTACAACTGCTACTACTTCAACTACAACTCTGCTACTACCATTACAACAGTAGCTACGGCTGCTTCTATAGCCACTACTGCTTCTACTACAACTACTACTAATATTGCTACTACTACTACTAATACTACTACAACTATTGCTTCTACTGCTACTACAGCAGTTGCTACTACCATTACTACTACAACTACTGCTACCACTACTTCTACTACTGCTATTATTGCTACAACTACTACTACTTCTATGACTACTGCTATTGGTAGAACTACCACTTCTGATACTACTACTAATAATGCTACTATAGCTACTTCAACTACTACTGCTACCACTATTACGGCTACTGCTACTACTACTACTATGTTTACTACTACTTCTATTACTACATCTACTACTACTTCTGCTAATACGACTACTACTACTACTACCACAGCTACTATTTCTATTACTACTGCTACTCGTGCTACTATAATAACTACTTCTTCTGCTGCTTCTACTACTTCTACAACAATAATTGTTACTACTACTACTATTGCTACTGCTCTACCCCTGCAACTATTGCTAGTACTACTAATACCGCTACTGCTACAACTGTTGCACCTGCTACTACTACCACAGCTACTACAGTTTCCACAGCTACTACTACTACTACTAATACCAATCCTTCTGCAACTACTATTGCTACTACTACTACTACTGCTACAAATTCTACTACTACTTCAACTACTTCTACTAGTTATTCTACCACTATGACTACTACTACTACTACTACTACTACTACTACTACTACTACCAATACTACTACTAGAACTACAATTATTCCCATTACTCCTACTACTACTAGCAAAACTATTGCTACTATTGCAACTACTACTATAACTACTTTTGATACTACTACCACTGCTACCACTACTTTTACTACTATTGCTGCTAATACTACTACAACTATAACTATTAGAACCATTGCTGCTGCCACTACTACTATTATAGTTTTTTGTACTACTAAGACTACTACAGCAGCCAATATTGCTACAACTGCTATAACTAGTAATTGCATCATTGGTACTAAATTTGCTACTCCTACTACTGCTACTACCACTACTACTACTACTACAGCTACTGCTGCTACTGCAGCTAGTACTGCTATAGCTACTATAATTACTATTACTATTGCTACTACTCCTACAACTACTACTATTCCTCACTACTACCACTACTACTACTACTACTTCTACTGTTACAACAAATACCACTACTACTATTACTACTCCTACAACTACTTCTCCTGCTAACACTACAGCTGCTACTTGAACTACTGCTACTACACTACTACTGCTTCTAATATAACTACAACAACTACTACCACAACTACTTTTGCTACTACTACAACTACTACTATTATAGCTACTACTGCTACTACTGCTGCTACTGCTGCTACTACAACTTTTATTACAACTACTATTTCTACTGCTATTGCTACTTCTACTACCACTTCTACTACAACTACTACAACAACAACTACTACTATTATTACTACTACCGCTACTACAAGTGCTACTACTACTATTACAACAACTGCTACTACTATTATTACTACTGCTATTACTACTACTGCTACTACTATTACTGCTATTACTACTACTACTACTTCTACTACTACTATTACTACTACTGCTTTGACTACTACTACTACTACTATTACTACTACTACTACTAATACTACTACTACTACTGCTTCTTCTGCTGCTGCTACTACTACTACTACTACTACTACTACTACTACTTCTCCTACAATAACAACTGCTACTAATTATCCTACAACTACTCCTCCTCCTCCTACTACTACTGCTACTACTACATCTATTACCCCTACTTCTTCTACGACTGCAACTATTACTAGTACTACTACTACAACAACAACAACAACTACTACTACTACTACTTTTACTACTACTATAACTATTACTACTACTACTGCTACTACTACTGATACTACTACTACTACTACTAGTTCTACTACTAGTACTACTCCTACTACTACTAGTTCTACTACTAGTACTACTCCTACAACTAGTACTACATCTATTATGGCTGCCACTACTACTACTACTAGTGGTATCATAAATTCGACAACTACTACTACTATTTCAACTACTAGTATTGCTACTATGGCTACTACAGCAACCACTACTGCTACTGCTATAGCTGCTACTACTGCTACTTCTACTATTATTACTACAGCTACTATTGTTATTGCTGCAGCTGCCACTGCTAGTACTACTTCTATTGCTAATGCTAGTACTACAACTATTGCTGTTACTACTACTACCCCAATAACTACAACTAGTACTGATACTACTATTGCTACTGCTACTACTATTGCTACTGCTACTACCACTACGACTACTATTACTACTGCTACTGCTACTTCTCCTCCTACTATTACTGCTTCTGCTACTACTACTGCTACTACTATCATAACTATTACTACTATTGATACTATTGCTAGAACGAATACTGCTACTGCTACTACTATTGCTAGTATAATTGCTTCTACTCCTACAACTACTACTGCTGCAGCTGTTCCTACTACAACTGCCACACAACAACTACTATTGCCATTGTCGCTGCTACAACTACTATTACTACAATTGATGCTACTATTACTACTGCTACTAGTACCACTGCTTCAATTGCTACTGCTACTACTTCTACTGCTACAACTACAACTACTGCTACAAATTTTTCTATAATAACAACTACTACTGCTAGTCCTATGACTATTACTACTCCCAGTACTACGTTAATACTCCTACAACTACTACTACTACAACTTCTACTACTAGTTCAACTACTGCTACAGCTGCTGCTACTACTACTGCTGCTACTGCTGCTGCTACTGCTCCTTCTACTGTTAATGCTACTACTACTTCTATTGCTATTGCGACCACCACTACAACTACTTCTCATATTACTACGACTGCTAGTACTACAGCTAATAAAACTACTACGACTATTATTATGGAAACTGCTGCTACTACTACCCCTAATAATACTGAAACTACTACTTCAATTACAACAGCTACTACAACTCTAGTTGCTACTACTACTACTACTACTACTACTACTACTACTACTATTCCTACTCCCACTACTACTACTACCACCACTACTACTTCAACTACTACCACTACTTCTACTACTACCACTATTACTACCACTACTAGTACTTCACTATCACTACTTCCACTACTGCTACTACTGCTGCTACTCATACTACAACTACTACTACTACTACAACAACAATTACAGCTACTATTATTGCTACTGCAACTACAACTCCAAATACAGCCACCACAACCACTACTATTATTTATAGCACTACTTTTATATTTACTATTGCTGCTGCTGCTGCTGCTACTACTACTACTACTTCTACTTCTACTATGACTACTACAGTTGTTGCTGCAATTGCTACTATGACTATGAGTGCTACTGCTACTTATACTACTACTTTAGCTACTACTGCTACTACTACTATTGCTACTACTATTACTTCTTCTATGACTACTACTACAACTATCGCTAATACTACTACTACTGTTACTACTACTCCTCCTACTTCTACTATTGCTCCTACTTCTACTACTGCTTGTACTATTGCAACGACAATGATAATAATAAAAATAATAATAACTACTACTACTACAACAACTATAACTACTACTACAACTGCTGCTACTATTACTACTATGACTGCTACTACTGCTACTAGTACAACTACTACCTCTTCTACTACAATTACTGCTGCTGCAACTACTGGTACTACTACTATTGGTACTACTACTACTTTCTATTACTAGTACTACTGCTACTACTACAACTTTGCTACTTCTACTACTACAACTGCTTCTGTTGCTACTACTGCTACTATAGATGCTACTACTACTACTACTACTACTACCACCACTACTATTGCTACTACTATGACTACTAATGCTACTATTGTCGCTACTACTACTCTCACAACAACAGTTGGTACTACCACTAATACTAGAATTACTACTGCTGCCATAGCTACTTCTTCTGATATTGCTACTACTAATATTGCCACTATTACTGCTACTGCTACCACTTCTACGGCTTCTACTACTACTACTAAAACTACAACTATTTCTATTACTACTTGTAGTAGTAGTAGTTGCAATTGTAGCAATTATAGGAGAAGTAGCGAGAGTAGCAGAAGGACCAACAAAAGTAGTAGTAATAGTAGTATTAGTTGTTGTTGTAAAAGCCAAAGTAGAAATGGTAGTAGTAGTACAAGTAGTAGTTGAAGGGGTTGTCATAGTAGTAACAGTAGTTGTAGTAGTAGTAGTAGCAGCAGTAGTAGCAGCAGCAACAATAACTGTAGTAGTAGTAGTAATAGCGACTATATTAATAGTAGCTGTAGCTATAGTAGTAGTACTAGTAGTTGTAACAGTAGCCACAGAAGTAGTAGTAGGAGTTGTAGCAGTAGTAGTAGCAGCAGTAGCAGTAGCAGTGGGTGTAGTAGTACTTGCAACAGCTGTAGTAGTAGAAGTAGTAGTAGAAGTAGACACAGTAGTTTTTGTAGTAGTAGTAGTAGGAGGAGCAATAGTAGTAGTAGTAGTAGCAGTAGTAGTAGCAGTTATAGGAGTAGCAGAAGTTATGGCAGTTGTACTAGTAGTAGCAGCAACAACAATAATAGTAAGAGTAGTAGTAGTAGTACTAGTAGTATGAGTAATAATAGCAATAGTAGTAGTTGTAATAGCGGTAGTAGTAGTAGTATTTCTAGTAGTAATAGTAGTAGTTGTTGGAGTAGTAGTAGTACTAGCAGTAGTCATTGTAATAGCAGTACTAGTAGCAGTAGTAGTTGTAGTAGTTATTGGAGTAGTAGTGGTAGTAGTGGTAGCAGTAGAAGTAGTAGTAGTAGTAGTCGAGTAGTAGTAGAAGTAGTAGTAGTCACAATTGTAATAGTAGTAGTTGTTGTTGTAGTAGTCACACTATTAGAAGTAGTAGAGGAAGTAGCAGTAGTGGTAGAAGTAGTAGAAGTAATAGTATTAGTAGTAGTTGTTGTTGTTGTAGTTTTTGTATAAGTCATAGTAGTAGTAGTATCATGAGTGGTAAGAGTATTAGCTGTGATAGTCATAGTACTAGCAGCAATAGTAGTAGTAGTAGTTGCAGCAGAAGTCATAGTGGCAGTAGTAGAAGTAGTAGGATCTTGAATAGTAGTAGGAGTAGTAGAAGTAGTATTATTTGGAATAGTACTAGTAGTATTTGGCATAGTAGTAGTAGTAATAGTAGTAATAATAGTAGAATTAGCAGCAGTAGTAGTGGTGGTGGTGGTGGTGGTGGTGGTGGTGGTGGTGGTGGTGGTGGTGGTAGTAGTAGTAGTAGTTGTTGTTGTTGTTGTAGCAGTAGTAGTAGTAGAAGTAGGAGTAGTAGTAGTAGCAGTTGTAGTGGTTAGCAGTCAAAGCAGTGGTAGAAGACGTAGAAGTAGGAGTGGTCATAGTCATAGAGCTAGTAGTAGTTGTAGTAGTCATAGTAGTAGTAGGAACAGGAGGAGGAGTAGTAGTAGTAGTAGTAGTAATAGTAGTAGTAGTGGTGGTAGTAGTAGTAGTGGTAGTAGTAGTAGTAGTAATAGCTGTAGTATTAGGAGTGGTAGTCATAGTAGCAATAGGAGTAGTAGTAGTAGCAGTAGTAGTTGTAAGAGTCATAGTGGTAGTAGTGTCAATAGTAGCAGTAGTAACAGAAGTAGTAGTTGTAGAAGAAGTGGTAGCAGCAACAGTAGTAGTAATAGAAGTAGTAGCAGTAGTAATAATAGTATTAGTAGTAGTAGTAGTAGTAAAAGTAGTAGTAGTAGTAGTCGTAAAAGTTGTAGCAGTAGCACTAGTAGAGTAGTAACAGTAGCAATAGCCGTAGCAATAGCAGTAGTAGCAACAGTAACTATAGCAGTAGCAGTAGGAGCATCATTAGTAGTTGTAGTAGAAGTAGTGGTAGCAGTAGCAGTAGGAGCAGCATTAGTAGTTGTAGTAGAAGTAGGGGTAGCAGTAGCAGTAGCAATAGTAGTACTAATAGTAGGCATATGAGTAGTAACTGTAGTAGTAGTTGTTGTTGTAGCAAATGCAGTAATAGATGTAGCTATTGTAGCAGTAGTAGTTATAGAAGTAGTAGCCGTAGTTATAGCAACAGTAGAAGCTATAGCAGTAGTCGCAGCAGTAGTAGTTGTAGTAATAGTATAGATAGCAGCAGTAGTTCAACTAGTAGTGGTAGTAGAGGCCGTAGTAGTAGTAGTGGTAGTAGAAGAAATAGGAGTAGTAGCAGCAACAAGAACAGCTTTAGTAGCAATTATAGCAGCTGTAGTAGTAGAAGTAGCAGCAGCGGTAGTTGTAGTAATAGGAGCTGTAGTAGTAGTACTGGAAGTAGTTCTAAAAGTTGTAGTAGCAGTAGCTATAGTAGCAGTAGTTGTAACAGGAGTAGAAGTAGCAGTGGTAGTAGCAATAGTGGCTACAACAGTAGTAGGGATAGTAGTAGTAGCAGAAGTAGTAGTAGTAGTAGTAGAAGAAGTAGTAGTAAAAGTAGTGGTAGAAGTAGTAGTAGTTGTAGTAGTAGCGGCATGGGCAACAGCAACACTAGGAGCAGCAGTAGTAGTAGTGGTAGTAATATTAATAGCCTAGTAGTAGTAGTCATCGTAGTGGTAGTAATAGTACTAGTAATAGTAGTAGCAGTAGTAATAGTAGCACCAGCCGAAGTAGTTGTGATAGTGGTAGTAATAGTAGTAGCTGACGCAGTAGTCGTAGTAGTAGTAGTAGTGTTAATAGCATTATAAGTCGTAGTAGTAACAATACTACCACAAGTAGCTACTGTAGCAGTAGTAGTAATAGTAGGAGTAGTAGCCGTAGCAGTAGTAGCAGTAGCAGAGGCAGATGTAGTAGTAGTACTAGTATTTGTAGTCATAGTAGTACTAGGAGTAGCAATTGTAGTAGCATTAGTTGTATTAGCAAAAGTTGTCCTAGTAGTACTAGTAGTGGTAGTAGTAGAAGCAATAGAAGAAGTCATGGCAGTAGAAGCACTAGTAGCAGTAGTAGCTGTAGGTTAAGTAGCAGTGCTTGTAGTAGTAGCAGCAATAGCAACAACAATTGTAGTAGTAGCAGTAGCAGTAACAGCAGAAGTAGAAATAGTTGTATTATTATTATTATTATTAGTAGTAGTAGTAGTTATTATGGTATTGGTAGTATTAGTATGGGGAGTTATAGCAGTGGTAGTAGTAGTAGTAGCAGTAGCAGAAGTAGTAGTAGTGGTAGTGGTAGTAGTAGTAGTAATAGGTGATGAAGTAGTAGGTCTAGTTGCTGTATAGTAGCAATAATAGTAGTAGTAATAGTTGTGATAGTAATAGTTATAGCAGCAGCAGTAGTAGTTTTAGCAAGAATAGCAGTAGCAGTACAAGTAATAGTAGTAGGTATGGCAGCAGTAGCTGTAGTAGTTGCAGTATTAGTAATAGTCCTAGCAATAGTAGTAGTAGAAGTGCTAGCAATAGTTGTAGTAGTAGTAGTAGAAGCAAACATGGTAGTGGTAGTATTAGTAGTTGTACTAGTATAGGTATAGTAGTTGTGTCAATTGCAGTTAGTACAAGCCTTAGTAGTAGTAGCAGAAGTTGTAGCAGTAATAGTTGGTGGAGTAGTAGTAGTAGCAGCAGTAGCAATAGCTACTGCGGCAAATGTAGTAGTAGTAGTTGCAGCAGTAGTAATAGCAATAGTAGTAGTAACTATAGAGTAGTGGTAGTAGCAGTAGTAGCAGTAGAAGTAGTAGTAGTAGTAATAGCATTAGTAGAAGTAGTAGTAGTGGCAGCAGTTGTAGCAATAGTAGTAGCAGTAGGAGGAGAAGTTGCTGTAATAGTAGTCGTAGTTGTTGTTGCTGTAATAGTAGCAGTATAAGTAGTAGTAGTTGTTCTAGAAGCTGTAGTTGTAGTAGTAGTTTGTAATAATAGTAGGTAGTAGTGCAGTTGTTTGTTAGTAGTATTAGTAAGCAGTTAGTACAAGTAGTAGTAGTCATAGTAGTGGAAGTAGCTGGAGGAGTAGTATAGAACGCAGTAAGATAGTAGTTGTAAAGTTAGGAGTTGTAGTAGTTGTAGTTTGAGTAGTTGTAGTTGTAGTAGGCGTAGTAGTAGTATTAGTAGTAGCAGCAGAGTAGTAGTAGTACTAGCAGCAGCGCAGCTTCTTGTTGTGGGTATTAAAAGGAGGAGGAGTAAGTAGTAGTCATTGTTGCAGTAGTACTAGTATTCGATGCAAAAGTAGGAGTTGTAGTAGTAGTTGTAGCAATAGTAGTATTAGTAGTAGTAGTTGTAGTAGTAGTTCTAGAAGCAACTATAGCATTAGCAGTAGTTGTTGTTGATGAAGTAGTAGTAGTAGTTGTAGTAGTAGTAGTATTAGCCGAAATTGTAGTAGGAATTATAGTGGTAGTAGTTGTTCTTGTAGTAATTGTAGTATTAGTCGTAGTAGCAGCAATAGTGGTAGTAGTAGTTGCAAAAATAGTAGTAGCAGTAATAGTCGTACAAGTACTTCGGTGAGTAGTAGTAATAGTTGTTGTGGTTGTTGTTGTTGTTGTTGTAGTAGTAGTAGTAATAGTAGTTGTAGTAGTAGAAGTAGTAGTTGTAGTAGTTGTAGCATTAGTAGTAGAAGTAGCAAAAGTAGTAGTAGTAGTGGAAGTAGTAGTAGCAGCAGTAGTAGAAGTAGTAGTAATGGTAGGTATAGTAGCAGTAGCAATGGGAGGAGGAGGAAGAGTAGTAGTAGTAGAAGTAGTAGTAGCAGTGATAGTTGTTGTTGTAGTGGTAGTAATAGTAGTAGTAGTAGGGGCATGAGTAGTAGTAGTAGTAGTGGTCGCAGTTATAGTTGTTGTAGTGGTCGCAGTTGTAGTTGTTGTAGTTGTTGTAGTTATAGTAGTAGTAGAAGTAGTAGTAGAAGTAGTTGTACTAGGAGTAGTTGTAGTAGTAGGAGTAATAGTAGTAACAGTGGCAATAGCAATAGTAGCAATAATAGTAGTAGTAATTGTAGTAGTAATATTAGTAGTAATTGTAGTAGTAACAGTAATGGCTGGTATTGTAGTAGTAATAGTAGTAACAGTAGCAGCAATAGTAGGTGTGGCAGTAGCAGCAGTACTAGCAGTAGCAATACAAGAAGTAGGAGTAGCGATAGTCATAATAGCCATAGTAGCAGTCGCAGATGTAGTAATAGTAGTACAAGCAGAAGTTGTCGGAGCAGCTGTAGCAGTTGTAGGAGTAGGAATAGCAGCAGTAGTAGTAGTGGCAGTAGTAATAATAGTTGTAGCGATAGCAATAGTAATAGTAGTAGTAGCAATAGTAGTAGTAGTAGCAGGAGCTATAGCAGTAGTAGTAGTAATAGAAATAGTAGCTGTAGTAGTAGTAGTAGAAGAAGAAGTAGTAGTTGAAGGAGTACTAGCAATAGTTGCAGTAGTAGTAGAAACAATAGAGCTAATAGTAGTAGTAGTAGTAGTAGTAATAGTAGTTGTTGTTGTAGTAGTTGCAGTAGTACTAGCTGTTGTAGTTGGTGGAGTAGCATTAGTTATAGCAGTTATAATAGTAGGAATTGCAGTAGTAGTAGTGGTAGTGGGAGTAGTTGTAGTATTAGAAGTAGTACTAATAGTAGTAGTAGTAGAAGTAGCAATATCAGTTGTAGGAGTAGTAGTAGCAGTAGCGATGATTGAAGTAGTTGTAGGAGTAGTAGTAATAGAAGTTGTAGTAATAGCAGTAGTAGCAGCACCAATAGTGTTAGTTCTAGTAGTAATAGTAGTACAAGTAGTAGCAGTAGTAGTAATTATAGTAATAGATGTAGCAATAGCAGGAGTGGCAGTAGCATTTGTTCTAGTAGTAATAGTAGTAGAAGTAGTAGCCGTAGTAGTAGTAGTTGTTGTAGTGGTACTAGTAATAGTAGTAGTAGTAGTAGTAGTAGTGGTGATACTAATAGTAACAATAGTAGTACTAGTTGTACAAGCAGTAGTAGTAGTAGAAGTAGTAGCAGCAATAGCTGTAGTAGTAGACGAAGTAGTAGGAGTAGTCGTTATAGTATTAGTAGCATCAATAATAGTAGTAGCACTAGCAGTAGTAGTAGAAGTAGTAGTAGTAGCAGTAGTAGTAGTAGTAGTAGCAGAAGTGGCAGTAGGAGTAATAGTAGTAATAGTAGCATTAGTAGCAATGTAGTCATTGTAGTTGTAGTAGTAGTGGTTGTTGCATTAGTAGTAGTAGTCGTAGTAGTTGTTGTTGTTGTTGTAGTAGTAGTAGTTGTTGTATTAGTAGTAGTAGTGGTAGTAGTAGTACTAGCAGTAGTAGCAGTTTTTATAGCAGTAGTAGTAGTAGCACTAGTAGTTGTAGTAGTGGCAGTAGCTGTGGCAATAGTAATAGTAGTTGTAGCAGTAGCAACAGTAGTAGTAGTAGAAGTAGTAATAGGGGTAGTAGTAGTAATTGTAGTTGCAGAAGTAGTAGCCGTAGTAGTAACTTGAGCGGCAGCAGTAGTAGTAGTAGCAGCAGAAGTAGTAGTTGGAGTAGTAGCAGCAGAAGTTGTAGTAGTGGCAGGACTTGCAATAGTAGTAGCAACAGTAGAAGTAATTATTGTTGTTGCAGTTGTAGCAGTATAGTTGTAGTAGTACTAGCTATTGGAATTGTTGGAGTAGCAGTAGCAATAGCTATTATAGTAGTAGAAATCATTGTGGTAGTAGTAGCAGTAGTAGTAGCACGAGTATAAATTGTAGTAGTAGTGGAGTAGCAGTATCAGTTGTAGTAGTAGCCGGAGCAGTAGCGGTGGTAGAAGTAGTTGCAGCTGTAGGAGTAGTAGTAATAGAAGTTGTAGCAATAGCAATAGTAGTTGAAGCAGCAGTGTTAGCTCTAGCAGTAATAGTAGTATAATTAGTAGCCGTAATAGTTGTTGTAGTGGTAGTAGTAGTAGTTATAGCAATAGATGAAGCAGTAGGAGTGGCAGTAGTATTAGTTCTAGTAGTAATAGTAGTAGAACTAGTAGTCATAGTAGTAGTAGTTGTAGTGGAAGTAGTAGTGGTAGTACTACTACTACTACTACTACTAGTACTACAAGTACTAGTAGTAACAGTAGTAGTAGTTGTAGAAGTTGTAGTAGTAGTAGTAGGCACAGTAGTCGCTGTAGCTGTGGCAATAGTGGTAGTAGTCGTAGCAAAACTAGTTGAGGTAGTAGTAGTAGACATAATAGTAGTAGTAGTTGTTTTAGTTGTAGTAGTAGTTGTTGTTGTTTTAGTTGTTGTAGTAGTAGCAATAGTAGTAATAGTAGCAGTAGTAGTAGTAGTAGTAGTAGTAATACCAGTAGCAGTAGTAGCAGTAGTAGCAGTAGCAGCAGTAGCAGTCGTAGCAATAGTAGCAATAGCAATTGTTATAGTAGTAGCAGTAGTAGTGCAGTCATTGTAGTAGTAGTAGTAGTAGTAGTAGTAGTAGTAGTAGTAGTAATAGCAGTTGTAGCAGTAGTTGTAGTTGTAGGAGTAGTAGAAGAAAAAGAAGAAGTAGAAGTACTATTAGTATTAGTAGTAGCAGCAGTAGTAGTAGTAGCTGTAGTTGTACTAATAGTAGGAGTACTAGTATTAGTAGTAGTAATTGTACTAGTTGTAGGAGCAGCAGCAACAGCAACAGTAGTAGTAGTAGCAGTAGTAGTTGTTGTTGTTGTTGTTGTTGCATTAGTAGTAGTACTAGTAGTAGTAGTAGTAGTAGTAGCAGTAGCAGTAGTACGAGTTCTAGTAGTAGTAGTAATACTAGTAGTTATTGTATTAGCAGCAGCAGTAATAGTGCTGCTACTATTGGTAGTAAAAATAGTTGTTGTCGTAGTAGTAGTTGTAGTTGTGATAGTAGTAGTAGTACAAGGAGTAGAAGTAATATTAGTAGTAAAAGTTGTAATAGACGTAGTAGTAGTAGTAGTAATAGTAGTAGTAGTAGCAGTAGTAGCAACAATAGTAGTAAGAGAATTAACAGGTTTAGTAGAAGTAGTAGCAGCAACAACGACAGCAGTAGTAGTGCTAGTAGTAGTAGTAGTAGTGGTAGAAATAGTAGTAGTCGCAGCAATAATAGTAGTAGCATTAGTAGTCATAATGGTAGAAGTAGTAGTAGCAGTCGTGGTTGCAGTTTTAGTAGTAGTAGTAGTAGTTGTTGTTGTTGTGATCATAATAGTAGTAGTAATAGTAGCAGTAGATGTAGCAGGAGTATTCTTAGTTGTAGGAGTACTAGTAGGAGTTAAAGTACGAGTAGCAGAAAAATTAGTAATAGAAGCAGTAGCAATAGTAGTACTAATAGTAGTAGTTATAGCTGGTGTTGTAGTAGGAGTAGTAGTTGTTGTTGTAGTAGTAGAAGTAGTAGTAATAGTCGTAGTTGTAGTTAAAGTAGTAGTACGAGTAGTAGTTGTAATAGTAGAAGTAGTAGTAGTAGCACTAGTAATCACAGTAGTAGTAGTAGTTGTTGTTGTTGTAGCAGGAGTACTAGGAATACTATTAGTAGTAGTAATATTAGTAGTAGTAGTAGGAGCAATAGCACTTGTAATTGTAGTAGTCGTACTAGTAGTAATTGTAGCCGGAGTACAAGGAGTACTACTTGTAGTAGTAATATTAGTAGTAGCATTAGTAGTAATAGTAGTAGTAGCAATAGTAGTAGTAGTAGTAGTAGAAGTTGCAGTAGTAGTAGTAGTAGTAGTAGCATTAGTAGTACTAGTATAGTAGTAGCAGTTGCAGTAGAAGCTATAGTCATAGTACAGTACTAGTAGTAGTTGTTGTTGTTGTTTTTGTTATTGTTGTTGTATTTGCTGTAATCATAGTAGTCGTATTTGTAGTAGTAGTTATTGCAGAAGGAGTAGTATTAGTAGTAGCAGTAGTAGTAGGAGTAGAAGTTGGAGTAGCGGAAAAAGTAGTAGTGGAAGTAGTAGCAATGGTAGTACTAATAGTTGTAGTGGGAGTAGTAGTGGGAGTAGTAGTAGCAGTAGTAGCAGTAGTAGTAGTAGTGCTAGTAGCGATAGTAATAGCAACTGCAATAGTAGTAGTAGTAGAAGTAAAAGTAGCAGTAGAAGTAGTAGTTGTAATAGTAGCAGTAGTACTTGTTGTTGTAGTACTAGTAGTAGCAGCAGTAGTCGTAGCAATAGTAGTAGTTGAAGGAGCTGTAATAGTAGTAGTTGTAGGTGCACGAAGAGTACTAGTAGTAGTAGTAATATTAGTAGTAGCATTAGTAGTAATAGTAATAGTAGTAGAAGTAGCAGTAGCAGTAGTGATAGTAGTAGTAGTAGCAGTAGAAGTAGCTGTAGTAGTATTGATAGTAGTAGTAGTGGTTGTAGTAGTAATAGTAGTAGTAGTATGAGTATAGTAGTAGTAGTATAGTAGTAGTAGTAGTAGTAGTAGTAGTAGTAGTAAAGTAGTAGTGTAGTAGTAGTTGTTGTTGTTGTTGTTGTAGTTGTAGTAGTAGTGGTGGTGGTGGTGGTGGTAGTAGTCTTAGTATTTGTGTTAGTAGTAGTAGTAGTAGTAGTTGCAACTGTAGCAGTAGTAGAAGTAGCAGTAGAAGAAGTAGTTTTTGTTGTAATAATAGTACTTGTAGTAGCAGCATAAGTAGTTGTAGCAGTGATAGTAGTGGTAGCAGTAGTAACCGTAGTAGTAATGTAGCAGTAATAGTAGTAGAAGTAATACTAGTAGTACTAGTAGTAGCAATAGTACCAATAGTAGTAGTACTACTACGAGAAGCAATAGTGATAGGGGTAGCAGCTGTAGTATTAGTAGGAGGAGTAGTAGTAGTAATAACTGAAGTAGTAGCTGAAGTAATAGAAGCGGGAGCAGTATTAGTAGTAGAGGAAGTATTAGCAGCAGTAGAAAAAATAGTGTAGCAGTAGTAGTAGTACTAGCAAAAGTGGTAGTAGTACTGGAAGTTGGAGTAGTCGCAGTAGTAATAGTGCTTGTAGTAGTAATAGAAGATGTATTAGTAGTTGCTATAGTAGTAATAGTAGTAGTAGTGGTAGAAGTAGTAATAGTAGCAGTACGAGTAGTAGTAGCAGTAGTACTAGTAGTAGTAGTAGTAGTAGTACTCGTAACTTGAGTACTAGAAATAATAGTAGCAGCAGTAGCAATAGCAATAGTAGTAGTATCAGTAGTTGCAGAAGTAGTAGGAGTAGTTGCGGTACTAGTAGTAGTAGTAATAGCATCAATTGGTCTAGTAAATAACAGAAGTAATAGCAGAAGTAGGGGTCATAATAGCAGTAGCTGTTGTAGTTGTAGTAATAGTAGTAGAAGTACTAGTAGCAATAGTAGTAGCAATATTAGTAGTAGTAGAAGTAGTAGCAGCAGTAGTATTAGTAGTAATAGGTGTAGTAGTAGTAGTTGTTGTTATAGCAACAGTAGTAGTAGTAGTAGCAGTAGTAGTTGTAGTAGTAGTAGTTGCAGTAGTAGTAGTTGTTGTTGTTGTAGTAGTAGTAGTAGTAATAGTAGTAGTTGTTGTAGTAGTTGTAGTTGTATTAGTAGTGGTAGTTGTAGAAGTAGTTGGAGGAGGAGCCGTAGTAGTTGTTGTTGTACTAGTAATATTAGTAGTAGTAGTAGTAGTAGCGATAGCAGCAGCAGCAGTTGTGGTAGTAGTACTATTAGTAGTAGTAGAAGTAGTTGTAGTAGTGGCAATACAAGTATTAGTAGTAGCATTAGTAGTAGCAGTAGTTGTTGTAATAGGAGTTGGTGTAGGCCTAGGGTTAGTAGTAGGAACTGTGGTAGTAGTTGTAGCAGTAGTAGTACAAGTAGCAATAAAAATAGTACCTGTAGTTGCAATAATAGTAGGAGCAGTAGTACTAGGAGTAGTAGCAGTAGAAGTAGTTGTTGCTGTAGAAGTAGGAGTTGTAGTTGTAGCAGTAGCAATAGTAGTAGTAGTAGTAGTAGTGGCACTAGTAGCAGAAGTAGTAGTAGTAGTAGTAGTAGTAGTGGTGGTAGTAAAAGTAGTTGTAATAGTAGTTGTTGTAGTCATAGTACAAAAAGTAGCAGTAGTAATAGTATTAATTGGAGCAAGTGTAGGAGTAGGGGTAGTAGTAGGAGTTGTACTTGTAGTAATAGTGGTAGTAGGAGTAGTAGTTGTAGTAGGAGGTGGAGTCGTAGGAGTAGTAATAGAAGTAGTAGCAGCAGTAGTAGGAATAGCCGTAGAAGTAGTAGCAGTGGCAGTAGCGGTAGTAGTAGTAGTAGTAGTGGTAGTAGCAGTAGTAAGCGCAATAGTAGGAGTAGTAGTAGTAATAGGCGTAGGTGTAGGAGTAGTGGTAGGGGTACCAATAGAAGTTGTAGCAGTAGTAGTTGTAATATCAGTAGAAGTAGTAGCGATAATGGCAGTGCGAGAAGTGTTAGTAGCAATAGTAGTGGTAGTAGCAATAGTAATCGCAATAGTAGAAGTAGTGGCTATAGTAGTAGTAGTAGTAGTAGCAGTAGAAGCAGTACTAGTAATAGTGGTAGTAGTAGTAATATTATTATTTGTAGTAATAGGTGTAGTAGTTAAAGTATTTGTAGTTGCCACAATAGTAGTAGTAGTAGCAGCAGTAGTACAAATAGTACTAACAGAAGAAGTAGTTGGTGTAGTAGTCGTAGCAGTAGTAGGAGTAGTAGTAGTTGTTGTTGTAGTAGTAACAGAAGTAGTGATAGGAGTAGCAACTGTAGTAGCAGTAGCAATAGTAGGAATAATCGTAGTAGTAATAGTTGTAAGAGTAGTGCCAGTAGTAGTAGCAGTGGTAGCCATAGTAGTAGTCACAGTAGCAGTAGTTGTGGTAGAGGAAGTAACAGAAGTATTACTAGCAGTAATAGTAGTATTATTAGTAGTAGTAGCGATGGTTGTTGTAGTAGGAGGAGTAGTAGTAGTATTAGTATTAGTCGTAATAGTATTAGCATTAGTAGTAGTATTAGTAGTAGTTGCAGTAGCCGCAGTAGTAACAGTAGTATTAGTAGTAGTAGTAATAGTGATAGTAGTTGTAGTAAAAGTTGCAGTGGTTGTTGTAGCAGTATTTGTAGTAGTGGTGTATATTAGTAATAGTAGTTATTGTTGTATTGGTAGTTGTAGTAGTAGTGAAGTAGTAGTAGATGTAGTCGTAGTTGTAGAAGTAGTAGTAATAGTAGAAGTAGAAGTAGTAGTTGTAGTAGTAGTAGTAGTTAAAGTAGTAGTACTAGTAGTAGCAGCAATAGTAGTTGTTGTTGTAGCATTAGCAAAAGCAGCAGCAACAGTAGTAGTTGTAGTAGCAGAAGCAGTGGTTGCGGTAGTTGTAGTATTAGTTGTAGTAGTGGTAGTCGTGGAAGCAGCAACAGCAGCAGTAGTAGTAATTGTAGTATTAGTAGTAATAGTAGGAGTAGTAGTAGGAGTTGGGGTAGAAGTAGTAGTATTAGTAGAAATAGTAGTAGCGGTACTAGTAGAAGTAGTAGCAGCACGAAGAAGAGTTGGAGCAGGTGTTGGTGTAGGAGTCGGAGTAGTTGTAGTTGCAGTAACATCAGTAACACTAATAGTATTAGTAGTAGTAGAAGTAGGTAGTTGTAGCTGCAGTAGAAGCAACAGCAGTATTAGTTGTAGTAGAAGTAGTAGTTATACTAGTATTAGTTATAGTAGTAGTAATAGCTGTAAGAGTTGGAGTAGTTGTAGAAGTAGTGGTTTTAAGAGTAGCAGTAGTAGTAGTAGTAGTTGGAGTAGGAGTAGTAGTAGAAGTAGTAGGAGTGGGAGTAGTAGAAGTAGTTGGAGTAGTTTTTGTAGTCGTAGTGATTGTAGTAGCAACAAAAGTAGCAACAATAGTTATTGTAGTAGATATAGTAGTAGTAGTAGTGGTGGTGGTAGTAATAGCAGCAATAACAACAAAAGTAGCTACAGTACTACTAGTAGCAGTAGTATTAGTAATAGTGGTATTAGTAGTAGTAATAGCAGTTTTGATAGTAATAGTTGTACTAGTAATAGAAGTAGTAGTAGTAATAGTAGCCGCAGTTGTCGCAGCAGCAGCAGCAATAGTAGTTATAGCAGTAGTAGGAGTAGCTGTAGGAATCAGAATAGGTATAGGAGTAGTAGGAGGAGGAGGAGGAATAGTAGTTGTAGAAATAGGCATAACTGTAGCAGTAATAGCAGTAGTAGTTGGAGGAGTATTTGTAATAGAAGTATGAGTATTAGTAACAGTAGTAGTGGTACTTGCAGTTGGAGTATGCGTAGTTGTAGTAGTCATAGTAGTAATTATTGTACGAGTAGAAGCAGAAGTAGTAGTAGTAGTAGTAGTAGGAGTAGTGGTACCAGAAGTAGTTGTAGTAGGACAAGTAGTAGTAGTAGTAGTAGTAAGTAGGAGTAGTAGCAATAGGTGCAGTAGCAGCAGCAATAGTTGTAGTTGTGGTAGTAGTAGTTGAAGTCGAATAAGGAGTAGTAGTTGTAGTAGTAGTAGTAGTAATACTATTACGAGTTGTAGAATTAGTAATAGTAGTTGCTTTTGTTGCTGTTGTAGTAGTTGTAGTAGTAGTACTAGGCGTAGTAGTAGTACCCGCAACAATAGTAGCAGTAGCAGTAATATAAGAAGAAGAAGAAGAAGAAGAAGAAGTAGTAGTAGTAGTAGTAGTAGTAGTAGTAGTAATAGTACTAGTAGTTGTACAAGTAGCAGCAGGTGAAATAGTAGTTACAATAGTAGTTGTAATAATAATAGTAGTAGTTGAAATAGTAGCATTAATAATGGTAGTAGGAGTAGGAGTCGGAGTAGAGTAGTAGTAGTAGTAGTAGTAGGAGTAGTAGTAGTTTTTGTTGTAGCAATTGTAGTAGTAGCAATAGTTATAAGAATAATAGTAGTAGTAGTTGTTGTAGTTGTAGTTTTACTAGTAGTAGTGGTGGTGGTAGTAAAAGTAGAAACAACCACAATAATAGTAGTAGTAGTAGCAGGTGTAGCAGTAGTTGCAGTAGTAGTAGTAGTAGTAATAGTAGTAGGAGTTGAAGTAGTAGTAGTAGCAGTAGTAGTAGTAGTAGCAGTGGGAGTAGTCGTAGTAGTAGTTATAGTAGCTGTTGTAGTAGTAGTATTACGAGGAGTAAAAGTGGTAGTAGTAGTAGTAGTAGTAGTAGTAGCTGTGGTAGTAGGGGTAGTAGTAGTAGTTGTTGTAGTAGTAGTAGTTGTCATGGTAGTAGTAGTAGTTGTGAAAGTAGTAGTACTTGTAATAGTAGTAGCAATGGTAGTAGTAGTAGCAGCAGCAGCAGAAGTAGTAGTAGTAGTAGTAGTAGTCAAAGTAGTAGTGGTAGTAGTAGTAATAGTAGTTGTTGTAGTATTAATAGTAGTAGTAGTAATTGTAGTAGTAGCAGTAGTTGTAGTAGTAGCATAAGTTGTAAAAGTAGTTGTAGTATTAATAGTAGTAGTGTTAGAAATTGACGGTGTAGCAGTAGTGGTGCTCTTAATAGTAGCAGTAGACGTCGTAGTCATTGTTGTAGTTGTGGTAGTTGTTGTAGTAGTAGTAGTAAAAGTAGTAGTACTAGTGGTAGTAGTATGGTAGTGGTAGTCGTACTACTACTAGTAGTAAAAGGAGTACTAGTAGTGGTGGTAATAATAGTAGTGGTAGAGCAGTAGTAGCACTAGCAGTAAGCGCAATAGTAGTAGCAGTGGTGGTGGTAGTAGCAAAAGTAACAGTAGAAGTACTAGTAGCAGTCATAGCCATAGTAGTAATAGTAGTAGTAGCAATAGCAGTAGTCGCCGTATTTGTGGTAATAGCAGTAGCTATAACAGTAGTCGCAGTAGTAGTAGTAGCAGCAGCCGTCGTAGTGGTAGAAGTAGTAGTGGTAGTACTACTTTTATGTTAAGTAGTAGTAGTAGTACAAGTAGTAGTAGGAGGAGGAGGAGGAGGAGTAGTAGTTGTAGTAGTAAAAATAGGAGTAGTAGTAGTAGCAGTTGTGGTGGTTAGCAGTTAAAGTAGTGGTAGAAGAGGTAGCAGTTGGAGTAGTAGTAGTCGCAGTGCTAGTAGTAGTTGTAATAGTCATATTAGTAATAGGAGCAGGAGTTGTAGCTGTAGTAGTAGTTGTAGTAGTAATTGTAGTAGTAACTGTAGTAGCAGTAGTAGTAGTATTAGTAGCGGTAAAATAAGTAGTAGAAGTAGTAGTAGGAGTTGTAATAGTTGTAGTTGTAGTTGTAGTACTAGTAGTGGTAGTAGAAGTAGTAATAATGGTTGAAGTTGGAGTAGTAGTACTAGTAGTGGTAGTTCTAGAAGGAGTGGTAGTAGAAGTTGTAATAGTAGTAGTTGTATTAGTAGTAGTAATTGTTGTATTAATAGCAGTAGTATGGAGTAGTACTAGTAGTAGTTATAGTAGTAGTATCCATAGGAGGAGGAGTAGTAGTAGTAGTTTTTCTAGTAGCAATAGTAGTGGTAGTAGTAGTAGTAGTAGTAGTAGTTGTTGTTGTTATTGTCGTTGTAGTTATAGTGGTTGTACTGGTAGGAGTAGTAGCATAGGTAGTCGAAGTAGCCATAGTAGTAGCAGTGGTTATAGTAATAGTAGTAGCGCTAGAAGCAGCAGCAACTGCAGTAGTAGTCTTAGCAGCAGCGATAGTAGTAGCAGCAGCGGTAGGAGTACTAGTAGTAGTGTAGAAGTAGTAGCAGTAGAATTTGTAGGAGCCGCTGCTGCAGCAGCAATAGTAGAAGTTGTAGAAGATATAGTAGCAGTAGTTGCTATAGGAGCAACTGCTACAGTAGTAGCATTAATAGTAGTATTAATACTAGTAATAGTACCAATAGTAGTAGTAATAGTAGTAGTAGTAATAATTATAGTAATAGCAACAAATGTAATAGTAGTAGTAGTAGTCATAGTCGCAGCGGTAATGGTAGTAGTAGCAAGAGCAGTACTAGTGGTAATAGTAGTTGTAGAAGGTGTAGCAGAAGTAGTAGTAATAGTAATAGTAGTAGTAGCAGTTGTAGTCGTAACAGTAGTATCAACAGTCGTAGCAATAGTAGTGGCAATAGTAGTAGTAGCAAAAGTAGCAACAGTTACAGTAGTAGAATTAGTAGTAGAAGTAGTAGCAATAGTTATAGTAGTATTTGTAGTAGTATCACTAGTATTAGCAATTTCCGTAAGAGTAGAATAAGTAGTAGTAGCAGTAGCAGTAGCAGCTGTAAAGAACCGGTAGTGGTAGTAGTAATAGTAGTAGTAGAAGTAGAAGTAGTAGTAACAGAAATAGTTGTACAAGTAATAGTAGTGTCAGTAGTAGTAGTAGCAATTGTTGCAATCGTAGTAGCAGCAATAGTTGTAGTGGTCATGGAAGTAGTAGCAGTAGTAACAATAATAGTGGAAGTAGTGGCAATTGTGGCCGTAATAGTAGTGGAAGTAGCAGCTACAGCAGTAGTAGTAGTACTAGCAGATGTTGTAGGAGTGGTTTTAGTGGCAGTAGTAGTAGCAATGGTAGTTGTTGTGCCAGCTACAGAGTAGTACTACTTCTACACCTATTCCTACTCTTGCTACTACTACTACTAGTCCTACTCCTACTATAGCTACTGCCAATCCTGCTGTTGTTGCAGCTGCTACGACAACTTCTACTACTGCTATTGCTGCTACTGTTGCGACTGCTGCTGCAGTTCCTACTTCTACTGCTACACCTCCTCCTCCTACTAGTCTTAGTACTACTAGTCTTACTACTACTACCACTACTCTACTATTGTTACTACTACTGCTGCTACTACTACTACTCTACTGCTTCTACTACTACTTCTGCTACTAATACTAATACAATTATAACTACTACTACAACTAGAGCTACTGCTACTGCTACTACTACCACATCTATTACTGCTACTACTACTAACATTACTACTACTACTACTACAACAACAACTACTACTCCTACTCCTACTCCTACTACAGCTACAAAAAATACTACTACTCTACTACTACAACTGCTACTACAAGTACTCCTACCGCAACTACTAATATTACTGCTACTACTACTACTACTAATACTAATACTACTACTACTACTACTATAGATACTACTACTAAAAGTACTACAACTACTACTTCTAGTACTACTGCTGCTTCTGCTGCTGCTATAACTGCTACTACTACAACTATTGCTATAACTCATACTCCTACTACTACTACTGCACCTACTACTGCTACTACTTGTGCTACTACTACTATTGCAACTACTAGTGCTGCTCATACTGCTACTACTAGTGCTGCTGCTATTATTGTTGCTGCTGCTATTATTACTACTACTACTACTTCTACCACTACTCTTACTACTACTACTACTCCTACTACAACTATTACTACTCCTACCTCTACTACTGGCACTACTACTACTCTTTCTTCTACTACTATTACTACTTTTACAACTACTAGTACTACTACTACTTCTATTACTACTTGTACACCACCTCCTCCTCCTACTACTACTATTACCAATACTATTACTACTTCTACAACTACTCCTATTACCAATCTAGTAGTACTAGTACTAATACTACTCCTATTACTACTACTACTACTAATACTATTAATGGTACTACAGCAACTATTACTACTCATATTACAACTATTACTGCTACTAGTACTACTACTACTATTACTGCTACCACTCATACTATTACTTCTACTTCTACTACTGCTGCTACCAATACCACTACTACAACTTCTAACGCCAAAACTGCTACGACTACAACAACAACAACTTCTACTACTGCAGCTATTGTAGGCTAGCCACTGCAACTGCTATTGCAACTATTCCAACAGCTACTGTTGCTGTCGCAGCGACTTCTGTGGCTGCTACTATTTCTACGACTAATGTTGTTGTTGTTGCTACTACTACTACAACCATTACTACGACTTCTATTACTACTACTACAACAACAATAAAATCAACAACAACAACAACTACTACTCCTGCTACTATTATTACAACTATTACAACTACTACTTCTACTACTACTACTCCTCCTACAACTACAACAACAACAGCAACTACTACTACTATTACTTGTACTACTACTACGAGTACTACTGCTACTACTGCTACTATTACTATGACTACTATTGCTACTACTACTACTACAACTACTACACTTACTCTTACACTTACTGCAACTCCTACTACTACTACTATAAGTAACAATAGTACAACTACTACTACTGATGCTACAACTATTACTACTACTACTACTACTACTACTACTACTACTACTGATACTACAACTATTACTACTACTACTACTATTATTACCACTACTCTTACTACTACTGCATCTACTACTACTATCACTGCTACAACAACTACTACTACTACTGTTGCTGCTGCTACAACAACCAATACTAGTACTACTACTGCTACCACAACTACTATAGCTACTTCTTCTACTATGACAACTAGAACTCCTACTCCTAGTACTGCTACTCCTACTCCTAATATGACAACTACTACTTACTCCTACTACAACTACAACAACTACTACTACTCTATTAGTACAACTGCTACTACAAGTACTCCTACCACAACTACTACTATTACTGCTACTACTACTACTATTACTACTACTACTACTACTACTACTACTACTACTACTACTACTACTACTACTACTACTACTATTATATACTACTACTAAAACTACTACAACTACTAGTACTACTGCTGCTGCTACTGCTATAGCTGCTGCTACTACTGCAATTACTACAACTTGTACTCCTACCACCACTACTGCAACTACTACTATAGCTTCTTCAGCTACTACAACTACTAGTGCTACTACTACTGTTGCAACTACTACTCCTACTCCTACCCTTACTACTACTACTACAACTACTACTACGACTCCTACTCCAACTACAACTACTACTACAACAACAACAACTACTGCTCTATTAGTACAACTGCTACTACTAGTAGTCCTACTACTAAAACAATAACTACTACTACTACAAATAAAACTGCTACTACTGCTACTTTTACTACTACTGTTGTTGTTGTTGCTATTTCTACTACCACTACTTCCACCACTTCTACTACTACTACTACTACTCCTGCTATAACTATTACCACTCCTACCCCTACTACTACTTCCACCTCTTCTGCTACTACTACTACTTCTTCTACTACTACTACTACTTCTATTACTACTATTACTGCTACTAGTACTACTACTACAATTACTACGACCGCTCATACTATCACTTCTACTTCTACTACTGTCATTACCAATGCTACTACTACGACTTCTAATGCCAAAACTGCTACTACTACAATAACTACTACTACTACTACTACTATCGTAGCTGCTATAGGCTGGCCACTTCAGCTGCTATTGCGACTATTCTTGCAACTATTGTTGCTGTTGCAACGACTTCTGTTGCTGCTGCTACTACTACTGCTGCTGCGGCTACTACTACTACAACCATTACTACGACTTCTATTATTACTACTACAACAACAATAAAAATAACAACAACAACTACTACTACTACTGCTACTATTTCTACAATTATTACGACTACTACTTCTACTACTACTACTACTACTACTTCTACTACTACTACTACTACTACTACTACAACAACAACAAGAACAGCAACAACAACTACTACTACTTGTACTACTACTACGAGTCCTACTACTACTACTGCTACTATTACTATGACTACTATTGCTACTACTACTACAACAACTACTACATCTACATCTACTGCTACTACTACTACTGCTACTATTACTACTACTGCTACTACTACTACAATTACTACTACCTCTACTACTACTACTACTACTACTAATATCTCTATTCCTAGTCCTAGTACTACTACTACTACGAATCCTACTACTACAAATGCTACTACTACAATTGTGACTACTCCTACAACTGCTACTATTACAACTACTACTTCTGCTACTCGTACAACAACTACTACTATTGCTGCTGCTACCACTGCCACTTTGACTACAACTACTAGCACTAAAACAATTTGTCCTAATGCTACCGTTACTGGCACTACTACTACCACTACTCCAACTACTACTGTTGATACTACTACAACTACTACTACAACTGCTACTACTACTACTACAATTGCTAGCGCTACTACTACTACTATGACTGCTAGTGCTAATGCTACTACCAATATGACTACAACTACTTCTTCTTCTACTACTACTACTATTTCTACTTTTGCTACTACTACTACTATTTTTGCTACAACTGCTCGTACTACAACTATTGCTACTACTGCTAGTGCAACTACTTCTATTCCTACTATTACTGCTATCACTTCAGCTACTTCTACTGCTGCTGCAACCGCTACAACTACTACTACTATAGCTACTGCAACCTTTATTACTACTACTCTTACTATTTCTACACCTTCTACACCTATTACAACACTACAACTACAACTACAATAAATACTACTACTACTACTACTATTACTATAATAACAAATACTACTGCTGCTACTACTACTACTACTACTTCTCCTACGAATACCCCTGCTGCTACTACTAATACTACAACAATTACTACTACTACTACTACTAATTCTGCTGCTGCTACGTTTACTACTACTACTACTACTTCTGCTACTACTACTGCTACTGCTCCTCCTCCAACTATTATGACTAACATTATTACTAGTATTGCTACTACCATAACCTCACCTATCACTACTATTGCTGCTGCTACTGCAGCTACTGTTGCTATCGCTACGACTACTACTACAACTGCAGCTACTACTACTACTACAACTACTACTACTACTACTACTACTGCTCCTACTGCTACTACTACAGCTCCTAGTACTACAACAACAACAACAACAATAACTACTACTACTGCTACTACTACTACTACTACTACTACGACTACTACTACTACTACTAATACTACTACTACTACTGCTGCTGCTGCTGCTGCTGCTGCTGCAATTACTACTACCACTCATACTATTACTTCTAGTGCTACACCTACTACTACTATAACTACTACTGCTACTACTAGTACACTTTCGCCACTATAGTTATCGCCGCAACTACTACAACAACTACTATTGTTTTTGCTATTACTGCTAGTACTACTACTACTACTACCACCACTACCACTACTACTGTAGTTGCTACTACTAGTACTACACTACAACAACAACTACAACTTCTCCTACTACTATTACTACTGCTACTACTTCTACTATTGCTACACCAACTAATACTATAGCTATTGCTACTACTACTGCTATGACTAGCATTACTACTACGGCTCCTACTAGTACTACTACTACTACGACCACTATTCTATAACTATTACTACAACTGCAAATACTGCTACCACTACCTTAACTGCTACTACTGTTACTACTGCTACTATGAATTATGGCTATTAATACAACAACATCAACTACTACTACTACAACAACTACTACTGTTGTTGCTACTACTACTACTTCCTCTTCTACTTTTAGTACTGCTACTACTGTGGCCACTACTACTACTGCTACTCCAACTACTACAACTGCTGCTACTACCACTTCAGCTACTACTAGTATAACTACTACTGCCACTATTACTACCACCACTACGACTACTACTTGTACTACTATTACTATGTGTACTACTACCACTTGTGCTACTACTACTTCTGCTAGCTCTACTACTATTACTATTAGGCCATCTACTACTACAACTTCTACTATTATTACTACTGTTACTACGACTGCTACTGCTACTACTGCTACCACTACTTTGACTGCTATGACTACTGCTACTGCTACTGCTACTGCAATTACTACTACAATTACTAGTACATCTACTACTTCAGCTACTACTGCTACAGTCGCTCCAACAAATGCTACTATTGCTACAACTATGATAATTACTGTTGATGCTACTGCACGTACTGCTATTACCGCTACTATGACTACTTCTACCACTACTACTACTACAACTTCTGCTACTATTAGTGCTACTAATACAACAATAAATACTCAAGCTACTACTACTACTACCTCTCCTACAACAACAATAACAACTACAACTATAACTTCTCCTACAACTAATACTACTACTAGTAATGCTACAACTATTGCAAATGCTAATACTACTATTAGTACTACTGTTGTTGCTACTACCACCACCACTACTACTACTACGGCTACGACTACTACTACCATTACTACTGGTACTACTACTACAACTACAACTAAAGCTACTCCAACTAATACTACTGCTGCTACTACTGCTACTACTACTAGTATTCTTGCTACAACTTCTACTACCATAACTACAACTACTACTATTACTTCTATGACTATTACTACTATTGCAAAAACTTCTACCACTACTTCGACTGCTACTACTGCTGCTACTACTACTACTACTATTGCTACTACTGCTACTACCACTACAACCACTGCTAGTACTGCTATTATAACAACTACTACTACTGCTACTCTTCACTCCAACAAATACAGCTGCTGCTACTACTTCTACTACTACAACACAACAACAACTACCACTTCTGCTATTATTACATCTTCTACTACTACTACTACTAGCACTATTACTACTTCCACTTCTTCTACTACTATTACTACTTTACTATAACAACTACTACTACTTCTACTACTACTACTATTGCTACAACAACTTTGACAACTACAACTGCCTTTACAACTTTTGCAATTACTACAACAACTATTACTATATCTACTACTGCTACTACTGTTGCTACGACAAATACTACCTCTACTACAACTACTACAATTACTGTTGCTGCTACTTCTAGAACAGCAACTACAACTACTACAACAACTACTACAACTACTACTATTACAAATACTGCTACTACTCGTGCTACTAATACAACAATAAATACTAGTGCTACTGCTACTACTACTACTGCCTCTCTTATAAAAAAAAAACTACTACTACTACTACTACTACTACTACTTATACAACAACTACTATTGCTACTAATGTTGTTGTTGCTACTACCACTACTACTGCTACTACTACTATAGATACTACTCCCACTGCCACTACTACTACTTCCCCTAGTACTATTACTACTGCTACTACTATTGCTACTACTACTGCTGCTCCAACTAATACTACTGCTGTACTTGTATAACAACAACTACTTCTACTACTTCTACTATAACTACTACTATTATTACTACTGCTACTTCTACTACTATTACTACTACTACTACTACAATTGTTGTTACTACTGCTACGACTTCTACAACTACTGCTACTGCTACTACGACAGCTATTGCTACTACTCCTACCACTACTTAGACTGCTACAACTGCTGCTATTGCTACTATGATTGATACTGCTACGACTGCTACAACTAGTATCACAGCTACTTCCGCAATTGTTGCTGCAATTGCTAGTACTGCTACTACTGCTACCACAATTACAATAACTACTGCTGTTGCTACTTCTGCTACTACTACTAGAACTACAACAACTACTACTACCACAACTACTACTACTTCTAGGACTACTAACACTATTGCTACTACAGCTACTACTAGTACTATTGCTGCTACTTTTACAACTACAGCTACTACTCCAACTCATACTACAACTACTACTTCTACTACTACTTCTATTAGTACTGCGACTACTACTACTACTATTACTGCTACTACTACAACAACAACAACAACAACTACTACTACTACTACTACTAGTACAACAACTACTACTACTACTAGTACCACTATTATTACTACGACTACTACTACTACGACAACTACTACTATTACTATAATTACTACTCCCAATACTGCTACAGCTACTATAGCTACTGCTACTACTACTACAAGTACTGCTGCTACTACTCCTCCTCCTCCTCCTTCTCTGCTGCTTCTACTGCTACTCCTACTACTACACCTACAACTACTACAACTATAACTATTACCACTACAACAACAACAACAACAACAACTACTACTATTACTACTACTACAACTATAACTATTACCACTACAACGACGACAACAACAACAACTACTACTATGACGACTGCTACTTCTTCTTCTTCTACTACTACTACTACTACTACTACTACTACTATTACTACTACTGCTACTACTACTACTACAACTACTACTACCACTACTACCACCACTACTACTACCACTACTACTACTACAACTATTACTACTTCTACAAATACTACTATTGCTACTTTCACTACTACCGCTACTACTACTCCCACCACTACTAGGGCTACTACTGCTACTACTATTACTATAACTACTCCAGCTACTACTACAATCGATGCAACTACAGCAACTACTATAACTACTGCTACTACTACTACTACTATTACTACAGAGACTACTACTTCTACTCCTATTACGACAACTACAACAACAACTACTACTATTACTACTACTACTGCTACTACTACTACTGCTGCTGCTACTGCTACTTTTGCTTCTCCTACTACTACGACTACTACTATGGCTACTGCTACTACTGCTACTTCTTCTGCTACTACAACTACTGCCTCTACTACTGGTAACTCAACTACTACTACTACTACTCCTATTGTGACTAGTGCTGCTACAACAACAGCAACTACTCCTACTACAATTGATACTATTGCAACTACTACTACTAATTCTACTTCTACAACTACTGCCATCACGACAACTACTATGACTACTACAATAGCTATTGCTACTACTAATACTTCTCCTTCTACTACCACGACTGCTAGAATTACTACTACATCTACTACTACTATTGCTATTACTACCACGATAACAACTACTACTATTGTTACTACTACAACCACAACTACTGCTACTGCTACTATTGCTCCTACTGTTTATACCGCTACTATTGCTACTACTGCTGCTACTGCAACAGCCACTATTACTCTAGGTTGTACTACTACTACTACTACTAACACTACTACTTCTACTACTACTATTTTTACTACATCTGTTGTTGCTGCTACTACTACTGCTACTACTACTAACACTTCTACTACTCCAAATACAACAATTACTACAACTATTGCTACTGCTGCTGCTACTAGTATAACTATTACTACTTCAACTACTATTTCTATGACTACTACAGCAGTTACGACTACTACTACTACTACTGCTACTGCTATAACACCTACTACTAATGCTACTTCTAATGGTAGTACGACTCCTACTACTGCCACAACTGCTACTACTCTATTACTCCTACAACTAGTACTACTAAAACTACTGCTGCTAACACTACTACGACTACTACTGCTCCTACTACTATTACTACACATACTTCTATTGCAACTGCTACTGCTGTTGCTACTATTGCAACTAATATTGCTACTACTCCTTCTACTACTTCTTCCATAATTTCTACTAAACCTACTACTACTACAGCTGCTTCTGCTACTACAATTACTATTTCTACCACTTCTGCTGCTACTGCTACTACTACTACTAAAACTATAGCTACTTCAATAACAACTACTGCTACTACTACTACTACTACCTCTGCTACTGCTACTACTACTATGGCTACTACTACTCCAGCTACCACAACTGCTACTATTGCAACCACTACTGCAACTACTCCTATTGCTACTACTACTACTACAACTATTGCTACTACTGCAAGTACTGCTACTACTACTACTACAACTACTCCTACTACTGCAAGTACTGCTACTACTAGTGCGATAACTGCAACAACTACTACTACTACAACTAGTACTGCTACTACTATTGCTACTACAACTGCTACTACTACTGCTACTACGATGACTACTACAACTACTGCAACTACTGCTTCTTCTCCTACTGCTACCACTACTGCAACTACTATCGCTCCTACTACTGCAACTACTAATGCTACTACTACTACTACTTCTGATACAACTGTGACTACTACTACTGGTACTGCTACTGTTGCTACTTCTCCTACCACTTCTAATGGTACAACTACTACTGCTACTACTAGAACAAATTGTACTACTACTACTACTACTTGTACTATGACTACGACAACTTCTACTACTACAACTACTACTCCTCCTTCAGGTAATAGTACTATTGCTACTACTACTACAACTTGTTCTACTACTACTAACACTGCTACTACTCTTACTACTGCTCTTACTATTTCTGATGCTAGCATTGCTACTACTACTATTACTCCTAGTACGACCACTACTACTACTACTACTAACACTACTATTACTACTACTATGACTACTACTGCTGCTGCTACTACTACATCTGCTATTGTTGCTGCTACTCCTACTACTACTGCTACTACTAACACTACTACTGTTGCTACTACTACTACTGCTACAACTATTATTATTCTTGCTGCTACTTCTACTACTACTTCTTCTACTACTACTACAGCTACTAACATTACTACTATTGCTACTGCTGCTATTACAACAGTAACTACTACTACAATAATTATTACTACTATTGCTACCACTACATCTACTACTGCTACTACTGCTATTACTCCAACTACTACTGCTACTACTACTGCAATTGTTGCTGCTGCTGCTAATACTACTACTCCTACTACTACTATGACTAACACTACTACTACTATTTTGTACTACTGCTACTACTACTACTAGCGCTCCTACTACTACTACTACTACTACTACTATTAATTCCACTATTGCTACTAATGCTACTACTGCTACTAATACTGCTACTACTACAACCACTACTACTAAAGCTGCTGCTACTACTGCGGCAAATACTTCTCCTACTACTACAGCTACTACTACTACTCCTACTAATATTGTTGCAACTTCAATAACAACAACTAGTATTGCTACTACGAATGGTACAGTTACACCAACTCGTGCTACTATTACTATTGCAACATCTGCTACTACTTTTACTCTTACTACTATTGTTACAACTACTGCTACTACGATAACTTCTACAACTACTGCTGCTACTACTACTACTACGATTGCGGCTACTTCTGCAACTGCTACTTCTACCACTATTCCTAATACTACTACTACTTTTACTTCTCCTACTTCTACTACCTGTATAACAACTACTGCTACTACAACTTCAACTTCTACTACTGCTGCTGCTACGACCGCTACTACTACCACTACTGCTACAATTGCCACTACTGCTACTACCACTACTATCGCTACTACTACTACTACTGCAACTACTTCTACTGCTACTACTACTGCAACGACGGCTACTATTGCTACTACTTCAACTACTACTATGACTGCTACTACTGCTACTACTACTGCAACTACCACTACTATTGCTACTACTTCAACTACTACTATGACTGTTGCTACTGCTGTGACTACTGCTCCTGCTGCTACTATTGTTACCACTACTGGTACAACTACTACTTCTGCTACTACTACCACTACTACTACTGTTGCTGCTCCAATACTACTGTTAATACTACAACAACAACTACTACTACTATTACTACTGCGACTGCTAATACTTGTAATACTACCACAACTTCTACAACTACAACTACTCTTGCTACAGCTATGAGTACTACTTCTACTACTTCTACGGCTTCCACAACGGCTACTATGACTTCAACTACTACGACTTTTATTTCGGTTGCTACTACTTTTGCTATTGCTACTAGCACTAATGCTACCACAACTTCTACTGCTGCAACTAAGACTACTACTACAGTTTCTACTACTACTAATAGTACTACTTCTACTACGATTATTACAACTACTCCTACTATGAAAACCACTACTACTACTACTACCACAACTACTACTATTACATCTACTACTCCTACTGCTACTATTACTACTACTAGTAGTAGTATTGTTGCTGCCATTAGAACTACTACTGCTACTACTGCTACTCCTAGTTCTACGATTACCACTACTCTACTTTTGCCGCTATTGCTCCTGCTTCTACTACTACTGCCACAACAACTACTACTACTACTACTACTGCGGTTGCTGCTGCTACTTTTGCTACTCCTACCACAACTACTACAACTGCTATAATTACTAGTACTACTACAACTACTATCGCCACTACTACTGCTCCTTCTACTACTACTGCAGCAATGACTATGACAACAACAACGATTACTGTTACTAAAACTTCTACTGTTACTACAACACTACTACTACTACTACTCTGACTACAACTACAACTACTGCTACAACTACGACTATTATTGCTAGTCTTACAACACTACTATTACTACTACTAGTACTACTACTCCTTCTACTACTACTAGTACTACAACTACTCTTCCTACTACCACAACTATTACCAGTACTACTACTACTACTACTACTACTACTACTATTACTACAACTACAACTACTTCTACTAGTACTACTACTACTAGTTGTAGTTGTATTACTACAGTCCTATTGCTACAACCACAACTACAACAACTACTACTGCTACTGCTATTGCTGTTACAACAACAACAACAACAACTACTACTACTCCTCCTACTGCTACAACAACTATTACTAATGCTACTACTACTACAACAACTACTACTAGTACTGCTACTAATACCACTATTGCCACTGCTGCTACTACTGCTTATAATGCAACTACTACTTCTACTACTACCACTACTACTACCACTACTACTACTAGTACTACTACTATTACTATACTACTATGAAAACAACTACTACTAATTCTACTACTACTCCTACAACTACTACTATTACAACAAATAATACTACTACTGCTACAACAACAACAACTACTGCATCTCCTACAACTAGTACTACAGCTGCTGCTACAACCATAACGTATAGGACTACTACTACTACTACGACTCAATCTACTACAAGTACTCCTCCTACGGCTACTGCTTGTACTCCTACTACTACTACTATTACTACAACCACGACAACTAGTACTACTGCTACTACTTCTACTACCACTACTACTACTCCTCCAACTCCTACTGCTACTTCTACTACTAAAACTACTACTACAACCACTATTACAATGGCTGCTACACCTGCTACCACAACTATTGCTACTACTACTAGTACTACTACTACCACCACTACAATTGCTACTACTACTACAACTACTACTACTGCTACTACAAATGCTACTGATACTACTACTACTACTACAACAACAGCTATTATAGCTACTACTACTACTACTGCTACTCCTCCTACTCCTATTACTTGCTATTACTACTATTACTACTACTTCTACTACTACAACTGCTTCTACTACAACTACTAAAACTTTTCCTATTACTAATACTACTACTCCTACTAATACTTCTACTACTACTATTGCCACTACTACTACTTCAACTCATACTACGACTACTACTTCTACTATGTCTAGTACTACTACTACAGCTTCTACTAGAGTAGCTACTACTTCTACTAGTAGTACAACTACTACCGCTACTACTACTACTACCACTACCACTACTACTACTGTTCTGCTGCTACAATAATAACTACTAAGATTACTACTCCTCCTCCTGCTACCACAACTTCTTCTTCTACTACTACTACTACTACCACTATTACTACTACGTCTACTACTGCTTTTACTAATAATATTACAACTACTCCATGTACTATTACTACTATGACTACTACTACTACTATAACAACAATAATAACTATTTCTAGTTACTACAACTACTGTTGTTGTTACTATAGCAACTGCTACTACAACTACTACTACTAGTACTCGTAGTACCACCACCACCACCACTACTACTACAACAACTACTATTACTACTGCTACTACTAGAACAACAACTGTTGCTACTAATACTACTACTACTACTTCTTCTTCTTCTTCAACTACTATTACTACTACTACTGCTGCTACTACTTCAACTAGGACTACTACCACGACTACACTGCTACTACTACTACTGGTACTGCTACTGCTGCTGCTGCTGCTGCTGCTACTACTACTACTATTACTACAATTGCTACTACTACTACAACTACAACAACTTTTACTACTATAATTATTGCTACAGCACTTACTATAACGACTACTCGTGCTGCTGCTGTTGCTACTACTACTCCTGCATCTACTACTGCAACATCCACTATTGCTACTACGACATCTACTAATGTGGCTACTACTACTGCTACTACTTCTTGTACAACTACTACTAATATTATTGCTATTGCTACAAATATTACTACTGCGGCTTTTGCTACTAGTACTACTACTACTACTACAAGTACAACTACTACTGCTACTGTGACTACTTCTACTAGTATTACTATTAGAATTAACACTACTGCTACTGCTTCTATTGCTACGTCAATTACTGCGACAATAACTACTACTGCTGCTGCTATTGCTACTAATTCTACTACTATTATTACTAGAACTAATACTACTGCTATTGCTACAACTTCTATTACTACTACTCCTACTACTGCTACTAGTAATTCTACCACCTCTAATGCTGCTACTACTACTACAACTGATACTGCTGCTACACCTACAGCTACTACTACAAGCACTGCTCCTACTACTACCTATACTCCTACTACTCATCCTACTACTATTGCGATTCCTACTACTATAATGACTACAACTATTGCAACTCCACCTACTATTATAGCTCTACTGCTACAATTGCCACCATTGCAATAACAATAACTACTACTACAACTATAACTACTATTACTTCTACTATTGCTACTACTACTACAACTACAACTTTTGCTACTACTACTACTACTGCTGTTGCTGCTATTGTTGCTCCTACTACAGCAACAACTACTGCTACAACTTCTGCTTCTACTACTATTACTATTTCTGCTACCGCTACTCCTACTACTATTGCTACACCTACTACTACTACTATGACTATTATTACTACAGCTACTCCTTCTTCTAATACTGCTCTAGCTAGTACAACTGCTACTGCTACACCTACTGTTGCTGCTACTGCTGCTATTGTTACTACTACTACTACTACTACTACTATACCAGCTACTACTCCTCCTACTCCTACCACTACTACTACTACTACTACTACTACTATTGCTATTGTTACTACTACTCCTACTACTACTACATCTATTACTACTACTGTTGCGACAACTACATCAACTACTACTACCACAACTACTACAACTACCGCTATTGCTACTGTTACTACAACTACTCCATCTACTACTTCTACTCCTACTGCTACTAGTACTAGTACTACTACTACAACAACAACAATAACTCTCACTGCTACTAATACTTGTACTAGAGCTACTATCACTAATATAACAACAACTACTACTCCTCATGCTACTACTACTGCTACTACTGCTAATACTACTACTACTACTACTACAACTACTACTAATCCTACTACTACTACTTCTACTACTACTCCTTCCCTTACTGCTACCACTACTACTCCTACTACTACTGCTACTCCTACTCCTACTACTAACACTACTAGGGCTACTACTACAACTACAACTATTACTACAACTACATTAACTACTACTACAAATACTACAACTACAATAACTACTAATACAACTACAACAACAACTACCACTATTACTAGTACTCCTCCTCCGAAGACTAGTACTACTTTTATTGTTGCTACTCCTATCGCCACTACTACTACTATTATTACTACTACTCCAACTCCAACTACAACTCCTTCAACTATTCCTACTACAACTTTTGCTAGTATTACTACAACAACAAATACCACCGCTACAACAACAACTACTACTACAATGTTGCTACTTCTGAAGCTCCGACTATTACTACTAATACTACCTCTACTACAAATACTACTACCATTGCAACTACTACTACTAGTACTCCCTCTACTACTAGTATAATTGCTACTACTACCACTCCTCCTACTACTTGTACTACTACTACTAATACTAACACTATGACTTCTACTCATACTACTATTGTTGCTCCTACTTCTACACCTACAACCACTATTACTCCTACTACTACTATTGCTGCTATTGCTACACATACTACTACTAATCCTAAAACTCCTACTACCCTTGCAACTACTACTACTATTACTACTACCACCACACCTACTACTTCTACTACTCCTAACCCTCCAAGTACCACTACAACTACTGCTACGACTACTATTACTACTACTACTACAATTACTTTTATTACTACTACTACTACTACTACTACCACAATAACTATTACTACTACTATTGCTACTGCTACGACTACTACTATCACTACTACTACTGCTATTACTACAACTACAACTATTAATACTACTACCACTACAACAACTACAACTACAACAACTACTAGTATAACTACAACAACAACTACTACCATTACTA
This sequence comes from Trichopus zeylanicus subsp. travancoricus, assembly GCA_005019695.1. Taxonomy (NCBI): domain Eukaryota; kingdom Viridiplantae; phylum Streptophyta; class Magnoliopsida; order Dioscoreales; family Dioscoreaceae; genus Trichopus; species Trichopus zeylanicus. The sequence goes on along the minus strand of RXID01011166.1, from coordinate 44,166 downwards.
CAACTCAACCTCCAAAGACTAGTATTACTATTACTGCTACTACTCCTCCAGCTACAACTCCTACAACTATTCCTACTACAAATTTGTATAGTGTTACTACAACAACAAATACTACTACGATAATGACAACAACAACAACTGCTGCTACTACTACTACTTCTACTACCACAACTACCGCTACTACTACTACTACTACTTGTACTACAACTACTACTATGACTACTACTACTGCTACTACCGCTACTGCTACTTCGACTTCTATACCTACAACTACTGCTACTACTACCACTATGACTACTACTACTTCCTCTACTACTACTACTACTATTACTATTGCTACGACAACTGCTACAACAACTACTACTCCTACCACATCTACTACTATAACTATGCCGCTACACTACTACAACAATAACTACTACTCTTACTACTACTACTATCACTGTTACTAATTTTATTAATGCTACGCTTGCTACTACTACTGCTATGAATACTACTACTACTGCCACCTCTACTATAATAACTACTTCTACTGTTACTACACTACTACCATAACTACTACCACTAGTAGTACTACTAGTATTACTACTACTACTACTCCTCCTCCTCCTCCTCCTACTACTACTACTCATATTGCTACTACTACTACTTCCACTACCACCACTACTACTAAAACTACAACAACTACTACTCTCCTACTACTACTACTACTATTACTATTACTATAGCTACAACTATTACTCCTACTACTACCTCGACTACTTCTACTATTACTACTTATCCTAAAACTACTATTACTACTACTACTACTACTACTTCTACTACTACAACAACTACGACAACAACTATTACTACTTCAACTACATTGACAACTATAACAACAACTACTACTACAACTACTACAACAATAACAACAACCATAACTACTACTACTACTACTACTACTACTACTACTACTACTACTACTACTACTACTACTACCGTTGCTGCAACTACTGTTACTATTACGGCCACCACTGGTACTACTACTATGATTGCTACTACTACTACTATTGCATCTCCTACAACTGCAACAGCTACTCCAACAACTTCCACTTCTACTACTATTACTTGTTTTGTTATTGCTACTCCTACTACTATTGTTGCAACTGCTACTACTACTACTCCTATTCTTACTACTACTATTACTACTACTCCACCTCCAAAGATAAATACACAATTACTGCTACAACTACTGTTGTCACAACTACTACTACTATTACTACTCCTGCAAATCCAACTACAACTCCTATAACTATTCCAACTACAACTTATGCTTGTAACTATGGCAATAATAACTGCTACTACAATAATAACAACAACTACTACTATCACTACAACTA
>RXID01011166.1:25000-42726 GCA_005019695.1 Trichopus zeylanicus subsp. travancoricus | reverse complement strand
TAATAATAACTACTCCAGCAGCTTCTACACTACTACCATAACTACTACTACTACTACTACTATTCACACCTCTACTACTACTACTACCCCTACTACTACTACTAATAATAATAATACTACTACTACTACTCTCACTTGTACTACTACTACCACCACTGCTACTACTACCGCGACTACTATATCTTCTACTATGACTACTAGAACTACTACTATGACTACTACTATTAAATGTACTATTGCTACAACTGTCGCTACTGATACTACTACTACTACTATAACTGCTACTACTACTGCTACTAATACTGCTACTACTACCACTAATACTACTAACACTGCTACTACTACTACCATTTCTACTACTACTACGACTACTACTACTATTGCTACTTCGACTATTGCACCAACTACTACTGCTACTAGTACTAGTTGTTGTAGTAGTAGTAGTGCCAATATTGGCCGCTGTAGTAGTCACAGCAGTAGCATTAGCAGCAAAAGTAGTAGTTGTTATCGTTGTAGGAGTAGAAGTAGTACTAGTTGTTGTAGTAATTTTGTACTAGGAGGAGCAATAGTAGAAGTAGTAGAAGTAGCAAAAGTACTAGTAGTAGTATCAATAGTAGTAGTAGTTGTACTAATAATAGTAGAAGTAGTAGCAGTGGCAATAATAGCGGTAGTAGTAGCAGCAGCAGTAGTAGTAGCCATAGTAGTAGTAGTCATAATAGTAGCAATAGTAGTTATAGTAGAAGAAGTAGTAGTAGTAGTAGTAGCAACAGCAGTAGGAGTTATAGTAGAAGTAGTAGTAGTAGTAGCAGGAGTAGCAGAACTAGACGTAGTAGTAGTCATAGTTTTAATAGTAGCAAGAGTAGTAGTAGTGCTAGTTGTAGTTATTGTAGTTGTAGTTTTTTAAATAGTAGTAGCAGTATTAGTAGTAGCTGAGGTAGTAGTTGTTCTATTAGTAATAGTAGTAGTACCAGTAATAGTATTAGTAGTGGTCACAGTAGTAGAAGTAGCAGAAGTAATAATAGTTGAAGTAGTATTAATAGAAGTATTAGTAATAGTAGTAGTGGAATTAGTAGTAGTATTAATGGCTGGAATAGGAGTACTTGTAGTAGAAGTATTTGCAATAGAAGTAGTAGCTGTAGCAACAAGCATAGTGGTAGTAGCAATTGTTGTTGTTGTTATTGTAGTAGTAGTTATTATAGTAGTAATATTAGCAGAAGTTGTAGTAGGAATAGTAGTTGTAGTAGCTGGAGTAGTAGTAGTGGAAATAGTACTAGCAGTAGTAGTAGTAGTAGTAGTAGGAGTAGTGGTAGCAGAAGTACTAGTGGAAGTAGCAGTAGTAGTAGTAGCAGCAGGAGTAACAGTAGCAGTAATACTAGTAGTACTAGTAGTAGTAATAACAGTAGAAGTACAAGAAATAGCAGCAGTAGTTATCGTACTTGTAGCAGTAGTAATAGTAGCAGTAGTGGTAGTAGTAGTATTGGTAGTAGTAGTAGTAGCAGTAGTAATAGGAGTAGTAGTAGAAATAGCACCAGTAGCAGTAGTTGTTGTAGTAGTTGTGGTAGTAGAAGTAGTAGTAGTAGTAGTAGCAACAGCGATAGTCATGCTAGTAGTTGTAGTAGTTGTAGTAGTAGTGGTAGTAGGAGTAGTAGTGGTACTAGTTGGAGAAGAAGTAGTAGTACCTGTTGTAGCAATAGTTGTAGCTATTTTAGCAATAGGAGAAGAAGTAGGTATAGTAGTAGTAGTAGCAGTAGCAACAAGAGTAGCATCTATAGCAACAACAGAAGTAGTAGTATTAGCAGCAGTGGTAGTAGCAATAGTAGTAGCAGCTGCAATAGTAGTAGCAGCAGTAGTAGTAGTAGCAGCAGGAGTAGTAGCACTAGTAGTAGAGGTATTAGGAGAAGTAGTTGTAGTAGTAGTAATAGTAGAAGCAGTATTAGTAGTAGTAGCAGCAGCAGGAGGAGTAGTATGGCAATAGCAGTTGTAGTAGTAGTAGCAGCAACCGTAGCAGCTATAGTAGTAGTGGGAATAGGACTATTGCTCGTAATAATAGTAGTAGTAGCAGCAGCAGCAGTAGTAGCAGTAGTTGTTATTATAGCAGTAGTGGTAGTTATTATTGTAGTAGTAGTAGTAGAAGTAATGGTAGTTGTTGTTGTCATGGTAGTAATAGTAGTAGTAGTAGCAACAGTAGTAGAGGTAGTAGTAAAAAAAGAACTAGTAGTTTGAGAAGTAGTAGTAGTCGCTATAGTAGCAAAAATAGTAGTAGTAGCAATAGTAGTAGTAGTAGTAGCAGTGGTAGTAACAGTCATTGGAGCAGCATCGGTAGAACTTGTAGTAGTAGTAGCAGCAGTAGTAGTAGCAGGGGTAGTAGTAGTAATAATAATAATAATACCAGTAGTCATAGAAGTGGTAGCTATAGTAGCCGTACTAGCAGAAGTAGTAATAGTAGCAGTCATAGATATAGTAGCAAAAGTAGCAGTAGTAGTTCTTGTAATAGTAGTGGTCTTAGTAGTAATACTAGTAGCAGCAGCAGTAGTTGTTGTAATTATAGGATTAGTCAATAGTTGTAGTAAAAGAAGTAGTCGCATCAGTAATAGTCATAGGAAAAGTAGTAGTCATGGTAGGTATATTAGTAGCACTAGTAGTAGTCGTTGCTGTTGTTGTGGTAGTAGTAGTAGTAGTAGTAGTCGCAGTGGTAGTTACAATAGTGGTAGTACTAGTAGCTATAGAAGTAGTAGCAGAAGTAGTAGCAGGAGTAGTAGTAGAAGCACTGGCAGTAGAAGTAGTAGTAGTAGTAATAGTAGCAGCAGCAGTAGCTGTGTAAGTTATTGTAGTAGTAGTAGTAGTAGTAGTAGCAACAGTAGTCATAGTAGCTGCAGAAATAGTAGTAGTAGTAGTAGTAGCTGCAGTAGTCATAGTAGTGGCAGAAGTAGTAGAAGCAGTAGTAGTAGTAGTAGTAATAGTAGCAGTAGCAGTAGCAGCAGTAGAAGTAGTAGTAGTAGTAGTAGAAGTAGTAGTGGAACAGAAGTAGAAGTAGTAGCTGTAGTAGCTGCATAAGTAGTAGTAGCATGAGCAAAACTTGTAGTAGTAGCAAATGTGGCAGTAGTTGTATTAGTAGCTATAGTAGTAGTAGCGGCAGCAGCAATAGTAGTAGTAGTAGAAATAGTCATAGCCATAGTAGTATTAGTAGTAGTAAGCGTAATAGTTGTCGAAGTAGTAGTAGCATTTGTAGCAACAGTATTAGTAATTGTTTTTGTAGTAGTAGCAGCAGCAATAGTAGTAGCAGCAGCAGCGGTAGTAGTAGTACTTGTACTAGTAGTTATACTACTAGTATCAAAAGTAGCAATAGTAGTGGTAGTGTTAGTAGTAGTTGTAGTAGTAGTAGTAGTCGTAGCAGTAGCAGTATGTGTAGTAGTAGTAGTAGTAGTAGTTGTTGTAGTAGTAGCAGTAGCAGCAGCAGTAGCAATGGTAGAAATGGTAGCTGTAGTAGTAGTAATATTAGTAGTATTAGCAATGGTTGTAGTAGTAGTTGTGGTAATAGCAGTAGATGTAGCAGCAGTAGTCATAGTTGTTGTTGTTGTAGTAGTAGTAGCAGCAGTAGCTACAACAACTGTTGTAGCAGTGGGGTTAGTAGTTGTAGTGGTACTAGTTGTAGCAGTAGTAGCAATAGTAAGAATAGTTTCAGTAGAAATAGTAGCAGTAGTTATTGTAGAAGTGGTGGTACTAGTAGTAGTTGTAGTAATAGTAGTAGCAATAGTAGTAGTTGTTGTTATTGTTGTAATAGACATAGTAGTAGTAGTAGTAGTATTAGTAGTAGGAAATTTATAAGTAGTTGCAGTTGGAGTAATAGTAGTAGCAGTAGTAGCAAAAGTGATACTAGTAGAAGTAGTAGCAGTAGTTGTGGTAGTAGAAGTTGTAGTTATAGTAGTATTAATAGTAGTAGTAGCAGTAGCAGTAGTTGTAGCAGATGTAGTTGTAGCAGATGTAGTAGTAGCAGTAGTAGTAGTAGCAGTAGAACTAGTAGTAGTAGTTGTTGCTGCTATTGTTATAGGAGAAGTAGTTGTAGAAGTAGTATTTGTTGTTGTTGTAGTAGTATTTATTTTTGTAATAGTAGTGCTAGTGGCAGTAGTAGTAGTAGTAGAAGTACAACTACTAGTAGTAGAAGTTGTAGTAGCTATCGAAGTGGTGGTCGCAGTTGTAGCACTAGTAGCCGTAGTAGTTGTAGTAGTTATAGTAGTAGCAGTAGTTGTTGTAGTAGTGGTTGTAGTAATACTAGTAGAAGTACTAGTAGTAGTAGTAGTAGTACCAGTGGTAATAGTAGTAGTGGTAGTAGTGGTAGTAGTAGTAGTTGTAGTAGCAACAGTAGCAGTAGTAGTCATCGTAGTAGTAGTAGTTGCATCAACTGTAGTAGTAGTTGTAGTAGTAAGGGCTGGATTAGGAGTAGTCGTAGGAGTAGTACTTGTTGAATTATTCATAGTGGCGGTAGTAGTAGTAGTTGGTGTAGGAGTTGGTATTGGAGGAGGAGGAGTAGTAGTAGCAATAGTAACAGTAGAAGTAGTGGTAGTAGTAGTAATATTTGTAGTAGTAAGAGTAGCAGCAATCGTAATAAAAATAGTAGCAGAAATAGCATCGGTAGCAGTAGTTGCATTAGTTGTAGTAGTAGTGGTAGCAGTAGTAGTAGCACTAGTAGTAGTACTAGTAGTTATTGTGGAAGACTACTAGAATGGGAATTAGCTGTAGTATTTGTAGGAGTAGTAGTAGTACTAGATATAGTAGTAGTAGCAGCAGTTGTAGCAGTAGGAGAAAAAGTAGGTATAGTAATAGGAGAAGAAGAAGGTATAGTAGTAGTAGTAGCAGTAACAGTAGAAGTAATGGTTGTAGTAACAGCAGCAGCTGGAGTAGTAGTAGTGGTAGTAGTAGCAACTGTAGCAGCAGCAGTAGTAGAAGCAGTATTAGTTGAAATAGTAGTAGTAGCCGTAATAGTAGTAGTAGCAGAAGTAATATCAGTAGCAATGGGAGCAGTAGTAGTAGCAGTTGCTGGAGCAGCATCGCGGTAGTAGTAGTTGTAGTAATAGCTGCAATAGCAGCAGCAGTAGTAGTAGTGCAAGTAATAGTAGTAGTAGTAGTCGTAATAGCAGTAGCAGCAACAGTAGTAGTAATAGGAGTTATTGCTATAGTAACAGCAGTAGTAGTTGTAGTAGTAGTGGCAGTAGTAATAGTAGTAGCAACAGTAGTAGTTGCTACAATCGTGGTAGTAGTAGTAGCATTTGTACCAATAGTAGTTGCAGAAGTAGTAGCTGGAGCAGTAGAAGTAGTAGTAGTAGTAGTAGTAGTAGCAGTGGTAATAGCAGTGGTAGTAATAGTAGTTGGAGCAGCAGTGGTACTACCTGTAGTAGTAGTAGTAGCAGCAGTAGTAATAGTATTAATAACTGCAATCATAGCAGTGGTAGCTATAGTAGCAGTAGTAGCAGTAGTAGATATAGTAGTAGAAATAGTAGTAGCAGTAGTAGAAGTAATAGTAGTAGAAGTGGTGGAAGTAGTAGTAATGGAGTAGCAGTAATTGTAGTAACAAAAGTAGTTGAAATAGTAATAATAGTGTGAAAAGTAGCAATCATAGCAGTAGTAGTAGCAGTAGTTGTTGTAGTAGTAGTTATGGTAGTAGTAGTAGTAGAAGTAGTAGTTGTAGTCATAGTGGTATTTGCAATAGTAGCAGTACTAGTAGTAGTAGCAGTTGAAGTAGTAGCCGTAATAGTAGCATACGTAGTATTAGTAGCACTAGCATACGTAGTAGTCATACTAGTAGCAGCAACAGCAATAGCAGTACTACAACTACTACTCTAACGCTACTAGAACTACCTCCACTAGTACTACCTCTACTACTATTACTTCTACAAGTACCACGACTATTGTTGCTACTACTATGACTAATACTGCAATTGCTATGACTACAACAACTACTACTACAGTTACTTATGCTGCTAGTATTACTACAACTGCGATAACTACCACTGCTGTTGTTGATGTGCTACTATTGCTATTACTATGTTGTTGCTACTACAAATACTACTATTGCAATTACTACTGCTACTACTTCTACAACCGCTACTATTGCTACTACTGCTACTACAACTACTTCTACAACTACTGCTGTTACTACAACTAGTACAACTACTACTGCTGCTACTACAACTACTACAACAACTACTACTACGACTAAAACTACTACAACAACTTCTACTACTTCTACTACTACTACTATTACTCCTCCTACTACTCCTACTACTACTACTATTGCTACTACTACTACTACTATTGCTTTGCCAACTACTATTACTATTGCTATTATTACTATATCTATAATCATTACTACTGCAACTGCTACCACTAATACAATTACTAGTACGACTACTACTACTACTACTCCTGCTGCTGCTATAATGGTACTAGAACTACCTCTACTAGTACGACCTCTACTACAACTACGTCTACACCGACTACGACTATAGCTACTACTACTACGATTACTACTACAACAACTACTATTGCTAGTACTTCTACTACCACTACTACTGCTACCATTTCTACTACTACTACGACAACTACTACTACAACTATTGCTGCTGTTGTTGTTGTTGCTGCTACTAGTACTACTATTGCTATTACTTCGAGTACTACTTCTACAACCGCTACTATTGCTACTACTACAACTACTACTGCTTCTACTCCTACTAAAGCTCCAATGCTACTACTACTGCTGCTACTACTACAACTACCACTACTACTACAACTGCTGCTACAGCTGCTACCACCACTACTGCAATTGTTGCTACGACTACTGCTACTATGACTACTTCTATTGCTACTAATACTATAACTGCTTCTACTACTATTACAACTGCTACTGTTTCTACTCCTACTACTGCTACAACCGCTACTACTACTACTACTAATGCTACTACTTCTGCTACGGCTATTACTACTACTATCGCTACCGCTACACTTACTGCTAGTACTACTACTACTGTTGATACTACTGCTGCTACTACTAACACTACAATTGCTACTACTGCTACTACTGCTACAACTGTTGCTATTAGTTATAATTCTAATACTACCACTACTTCTACTGCTGCTGCTGCTGCTACTACTACTGCTGCGACTACGACTACTACTCCTACTCCTACTACCAAAAGTACCACTACTACTACTACTACTACTACTACGGCTACACCCTCTTCTGCTACTACTACAACTAGAACTAATCCTCCTATTATTGTTACTACTACTGCTACTATAACTAATTCCACTACTACAACTACTGCTGCTACTGCTACTACTGCTACTTCCACTTTTCCTACTACTATTACTACTATTATGATTATTCGTGCTACTATTGCTACTACTATGACTACTAACACTACTACTACAACAACTTCAACTCCGACTACTACTCGTACTGATACTACAACTTCTACTGCAATTGCCAATACTGGCTCTACAACTACTACTGCCACTACTGGTACTACTCCAACTTCTATAACAACAGCTAGTGCTAAAACTACTACAACCACAACAATAACCACTTCTACTTGTACTACTATTACCACTATTACTTCTCCTACAACTACTGCTGCTGCTGATACTTCTACTACTATTACTATCACTATTATAGCTACTTTCACTATTGCTTCTACTAATACTAATACTACTTCTCTCACTACTACAACTATTACTACTACTCCTCCTACTGCTACGAGTACTACTACTTCCACTACTACTACTGCCACACTACAATGGCTACAACTACTTCTATAGCTACTACTACAACTAGTACTACCACTATTATAGCTACTATAGGTACTATAGCTTCTGTTGCTACTAATACTACTACTACTACAACTTCTACATTTGTTGCTGCTGCTACAACTACTACTACTACTTCTCCTACTACTACAGATACGGCTACTGCTACAACTCAACTTGTCCTACAACTTCTTCTACTACTACCACTATAACTACTAGTACAGCTACTCCAACAACTACTACTACTTCTACTACTGCTACTACTAGTACAACAACAACTACTACTATTGCTGTTGCAACTGCTGCTGCCACTACTACTACTTCTACTATTACTCCTTTTACTACTACTATTACTTCTCCTTCTACTACTACTACTACCGCTACTACTAACACTACTAGTACAATAATGTCTACAGTTACTACTATTGCTAGTGCTACTACTACTATTACTACTACTACTACTACAACTATTGTGACAAATGCTACTACTACTTCTACTACTACTACTTCTATTGCAACCACTACTACTACTAATAGAGCTACTGCTACGGCTATACTAAAAACTACTACTGCTACAACTACTACAACAACTACTACTACGAATACTACTACTACTATTACTCCTACTACTACTATTACTGTTGCTACAACTACTACATCTACTACTACATCAACCACTACTACTTCTCCTACTACTGCTAACACTACTACTACTACTACTGCTACAACTGCTACTGTGCTAATCCTATTAGTACTACCTCTACTACTAATATTACTACTACTACTTTTACTGCTGCTACCACTACTACTGCTCTTGCAACTAACGCTACTGCTGCAAAAACAACTATTTCCACTACAACAACTATTGCTATTACGACTATTGCTGCTACTACTACTACTACAACTACTACAATGGCTAGTACTTTTAGTGCTGCTACTACTACAACAACAACTAGTGCTTCTACTTCTGCCGCTATTGCTGTTGTTGCTACTATCACTATTCCTACTACTGCTGCTACTTCTAAAACTACTACTACTACTACTACTACTGTTACTACTAGTGCTACTTCTATTACTACTACTACGACTACTACTAATACTACTACTACTATTGCTGCTGCAGCTACTGCGATTGTTACTACTACTAATGCTACTACTACTACTACCACAACCACTACAACTACCACAACAATAACAACGACTACTACTACTACTGCTACTACTACTACTCCGACGATTCTACTGCTACCACTACTATTGCTACACATACTACAACAAGAACTACTACTACTATAGCTAGCACTATCGCTACTGCCACTACTACTACTACCACTGTGTTCTTTCTGCGGCTACAACTACTACTACTACAGCTACTACTACTACTATTGCTACTAACATTACAACTAGTACTAGTACTCCTACTACTACTGTTGCTGCTGCTACAACTAGTACTATTGCTACTACTATGATTACTACTACTACTACCACTACTTCTGCTGCTACTACTACTACTACAGCTACTACAGCTACTATTGCTATGTCAGCTACTACTATAACAACAAGTACTGTTGCTGCTACTTCTACTAATACTACTACTGCTCTACTTCTACTAATACTACTACTGCTGCTATTTCTACTATTGTTACTACTTGTGCTACTCATAGTACTACAACTACTATTATTACTACTTTTACTACTGCTACTACTACAACTAATACTCCTACTGCAACAGTTGCTGCTAGTGCGACTACTACTACTACTACTACTACTACTACCACAAGAACTACTACTACTATTCCTACTACTGCTACTGCTATTACTACTATTACTTTACATACTACAACTACTACTCCTACCACTGCTACTCCTACTACTATTGCTGCCATGGTTGTTATTGCTGCTGCTACTAATACTACTACTGTTACTGCTACTAATTTACTACTAATACTAGTATTCCTAATACTGCAAACGAAGTCCTACTACTACTACAACAAACCACAATACTTACGAACTGCTCTCGACGACTACTTCTATACAAACTACCATACTACTACTAATGTTTTATTACTATCGGCTACTACAGTTACCACCACCGTTACGACTAGTAACTACTGCTTCGACTACATAAATACTAACTGAACTACTACAACTATACAACTACTATTACACTACTACAACTACTACTACAATGACAAAACTACTACAAACAACTTCTACTAATTCTAACTACACTAAGATTCCTGACTCCTCCAACTACTACTCCTACTACTGACTACGACTATTGCTACTACTACAACTACTATTACTATGCCAACTACTACTACTACTGCTATAACTACTATATCTACAACTTTTACTACTGCTACTACTACTACAATTACTAGTACTACTACTACTGTTGCTACTGCTCTAATGCTACTAGAAATACCACTGCTAGTAAGACCTCTACTACTACTACTTCTACACAAACTACAACTACTACAGCAACTACTACGACTAATACTACAACAACTACTACAGCTAGTACTTCTAGTACTGCTACTACTACCGCCACTGCTACTACTATTGCGACAACAACAACTGCTGCTGTTGCTACTACTAATACTACTATTGTTATTATTTCGACTACTACTTCTACAACAGCTACTACTGCTACTACTGCTACTACTACTACTATTACTACTGCTTCTACTCCTACTAAAGCTCCAATGCTACTACTACTACAACTACTACTACAACTACCACTACTACTACTACTACAGCTGCTACAACCAGTACTGCAACTGTTGCTACAACTACTACTACTATGACTACAGTTATTGCTGCTACTACTAATACTACTGCTACTACCATAACTACTACTACTACTAAACTGCTACTACTGCTACTACTACTACAGCTACTACTGCTGCTGCTACTACTTCTGCTATGACTACTACTACTACTATTGCCACTGCTACTGCTATTGCTACTACTACTACTACTACTATTGCTGCTACTACTACTACCACCATGACTACTGCTCCTACTACTGCTACCAAAACTACCACTACTACTACTACTACGGCTACACCATCTTCTTCTACTATGACTACAACTAGTACTAATACTCCTAATACTGCTACTACTACTACTACTACTATAACTAATTCCACTACTACAACACCTCCTGCTGCTGCTACTACTGCTACTTCTACTGTTCCTATTGTTATTACTACAACTATGATTATTCGTGCTACTATTGCTACTACTGCGACTACTAACACTACTACTACAACTTCACCTACGACTACTACTCCTACTGATACTACTACTACTGCTGCTACTGCTACTGCTACTCCTACTTCTACTACAACTACTGCTACTACTACTACTATTGCTAATACTGCCTTTATTACTACTATTGCTACTACTGTACTACTATAGCAACTTCTACTACAACAATAACTACTTCTCTCACTACTAACAATAACTACTACTACTTCTCCTACTATTACTACTAGTACTACTACTTCTACTACTACTGGCACAACTACAATGGCTACAACAACTTCTATAGCTACTACTACACAAGTACTACTACTATTACAGCTACAACAGCTACTACGGCTACTACAGCATTTGCTGCTAGTAATACTACTACTACTACTACTTATAGATCTGTTGCTGCTGCTACAACTACTACTACTACTTCTTCTACTACTGCTACTATGGCTACTGCTACAACTCTACTTCTCCTACTACTACTACTTCTACTACCACTACTACTACCACTACTACTACTACAATAGCTACTCCAACTACTACTACTACTACTATACCTACTACAACTACTGTTATTACTACTACTACTACTAGCACAACTACTACTACTATTGTTGTTGCTACTGCTGCTGCCACCACTACAACTTCTGTTGCTACTCCATTTGCTACTACTATTACTTCTCCTGCTACTACTACTACTAACACTAGTAGTACAATAATGCCTACTATTACTACCACTATTAGTGCTACTGCTAGTATTGCTACTACTACTACTGCTACTACAACTATTGTGACAAACGATACTACTACTTCTACTACTACTTCTCCTACTGCTACCACTACTACTCCTAATAGAGCTACTGCTATGACTATTGTAACAACAACTACTACTACTACGAATACTACTGCTACTACTACTACTCCTCCTCCTCCTACTACTACTACTACTACTACTACTGCTACAACTACTATGTCTACTACTACATCTACGACTACTACTACTACTATTACTTCAACTACTACTATTGCTAGCACTACTACTACTACTACTACTACTACAATTACTATGCTAATGCTACTTGTACTACCTCTACTACTACTATAATCATTACTACTTTGACTGTTGCTACAACTACTACTGCTCCTACAACTAATGCTACTACTGTGACAAAAACTGCTACCACTACAACAACTACTGCTATTACGACTATTGCTGCTACTACCACTACTAATGCTACCACTACTATAACTGCTACAACGACTACTACTTCTAGTGCAGCTACTACTACTACTTTCAGTACTACAACAAATTGTGCTGCTACTTCTTCTACTGTTGTTGCTGCAGCTACTACTATTGCTACTGTTGCTGCTACGACTACTACTGTTACTACTAGTGCTACTCCTAATACTGCTACTACTAGTGCTACTCCTAATACTGCTACTATTACTATGACAATTACAAGTACTACTACTACTGTTGTTGCTGCAGCTATTGCTGTTGCTACTACTACTAACGCTACTCTACTACTACCATCACCACAACAACAACAACAACCACTACTGCTGCTACTACTACTACTCCTCCTCCTCCTATGATTCCTACTGCTACTACTACTACTTCTACTACTGTTGTTCTTGCTGCTGTTACAACTACAACTACTATAGCTACAGCTAGTACTGCTACTACTAACATTACAACTAGTACTAGTACTCCTACTACTACTGCTGCTGCTGCTACAACTAGTACTACTGCTACTACTGCTACTACTACGACTACTACTACTACTATCACTACTACTGCTACTACTACAACCACTACTACTATTACTCCTACTACTACTACTACTACTACTATCGCTATTGTAGCTACTACTAATGCTGCTACAACTACTACTCTTGCTACTGCTACTACTAGAATAACAACTACAACAACTACTACAACAATTACTATTCTTACTTCTGCTACTGCTACTATTGCTGCTGCTGCTACAATTCTACAACTACTGCTGCTGCTGCTACTATTGCTTCTTTGACTACTAATACTACTTCCCCTCCTCCTCCTTCTCCACCTACTACTACTGGTCCAACTACTACAACTAGTACTACTACTACTATTTAGCCTACTGCTACTACTACTGCCACAACGACAATTGCTACAACTACTTCTAGACCTACTACTACAATTAGTACTACTGCTATTATTGCTACTATTGCTACTACTACTACAATGACTATTACTAGTACAACTCCTACCACTGTTGATACTACTATTACTGTTACTACTACTTCTACAATTGCTGCTGTTGCTACTGCTAGTACCACTATGGCTACTACTACTTCGACTCCTAGTATTACTACTACTACGGCTACTGCTACGGCTCAACGTCTCCTACTAGTACTACTACTTCTATCACCACCACCACCACCACCACTACTACTACTGCGCTAATGCTACTAGCACTACCTCTACTAGTACTACAACTTCTATGCCTTCTACTACTACCACCACTACTGCTTCAACTACAACTATTGCTACTGCTGCGGCAACTACTGCTACTGCTGCTGCAACTACTGCTACTACAATTGCTACTGCTACTAGTGATTCTAATACTACTACTACAACTGCTACTACTACTGCTACTTCTACTATAGCTACTACAACAATAACTAGTACTACTGCTGCAACTTCTAGTAATATCACTACTGTTGTTATTGCTACTATTGATACTACTAGTGCTACTCCTAATACTCCTCCTCCTCCTCCTCCTCCTCTTCCTATTGCAGCTTCTGCTGCTAATAGTACTACTAATAATGCTACTACAACTACTACTACCATTGCTATGACTAATACTACTGCTGCGACTGCTACTACTACTACTCCTACTATTGCTGCTGCCACTACTACTGCTATTGCTACAACTACTACCACCACATCTACAACTACTTCTCCTACTCCTAACACAACTGCTACTACTTTGGCTACTACAAATACTGCTACTGCTTTTGCTACTACTACTACTTGTACTACTACTACTACTTTTGCTACTACTACTACTAGTGCTACTTACCATTATTACTACTACTACTACTGCTACTGCTACTACCACTACCATTATTACTACTGCTATTACTACTGCTACTACTATTCACACTACTACTACTACTACTAGTACTGCTTGTGCATTTACCACTACAACAATTACCGCGACAACTGTTACCACAACTGCTACTATTATCGCTACTACTGCTACTACTACAGCTATTACAATTGCTACTACCATGACTCCTGCTATTACGACTGCTGCTACTACTACAACAACTACTACTACTGCAACTACTACAGCTACTCCTCTACTACAACTGCTACAACTTCTACTACTAGGGCTGTGAAAACTATTACTGCTATTACTACAAATACTACTATGACTATTGTTGTTGTTGCTATTACTACTACAACTAGCACAACTTCTCCTACTACTACTACTTCAGCTACTACTACTACTGCTACAACCACTACTACTACTTCTACTACTACTCCAAAAACTACACCTACAACTACTTATACTATCGATATTATTGCTAATACTACTACTACCACCACCACCACTACTCCTGCTACTACTACTACAACTATAACTACTACCACTACTCCTGCTACTACTACTACTACTATGACTACTACTGCTACAACAACAACTACTCCTCCTGCTACTACTGCTTCTGCTACTACCTCTACTACAACTACTAAAACTACTACACAACTCCTACAACTTCCACTACTAGCACTGCTACTACTCCAACAACAGCTACTATTACTACTTTTAATACTACTACTACTACTACTATTCCTACTTCTACTACTACTACTACTACTGCTACGTTTACTACTACAGTTGCTACTACTACTACTACTATTACAGCATCTACTACTCCTGCTGCTACTGCTAATATTACTCCTTCAGCTACTACTGCTATGCCTACTGATACTACTACTAATACTACTACCACTACTCCTACTACTCCTTGTACAACCACTACCAATATTACCACTACTATTACTACTAAGACTACTACATCCACTACTACTACAACTCCTCCTAATATGTCTACAACAATCACTTCTACTATGACTACTATTGCTACTACTACTACTACAACTACTACTACTACGACTGCAACTACTACTAGTGCCACTACTACTACTACTTTTGTTGCTACAAATACTACACCTACTACTATACCTATTACTACTAATATTACTACTACTATTGCTACAATAACTTATACTACTATTACTACTACAACTACTGTTGCTGCAACTACTACTGCTATTATTACTGCTACTACTATTATAATTGCAAATACCACTTCTGCTACTACCAATACTACAACTACTGCTACTACTACTACTATTTCTCCCACTTCTACTACTCATAATACTCCTACTACTCCTACAACAACAACTAGTACTCCTATAACTTTTACTACTGCTGCTACTGCTGCTTCCCCTGCTCCAGCTACTCCCCCTACTTCTACACGAACTCCTATTACAACAACTATTGCTTCTACTAATGCTACTACTACTACTACTTGAACAACTTCTACTACTGCTACAAGTATTACTACTATTGTTACGACTACTACTACTATTACTACTGCTACTACTACTATTACTAGTATGACTGGTACTACTACAACAACTACTACTGCTACTGATGTTGCGACTGCAACTCCTACTACTACTACTACTACTAATAATTCTACGAGTACAACTACTTCCATGACTCCTCCTACTACTTCTACAACTACCACTACTACCACTACTACTATTGCTACTACTAATACAACAACTACTACTACTACTACAACAACAACAACAACAACAACTACTACTACTAATAATAATGTTGCTGCTGCTGCAACTACTACTACTTTTGCTATACTACTACTACTACTACTAGGACTATTGCTAGTACAACTAATACTACAAATACCACCACTACTACTACTACTACAAATATTACTACTACTATTGCTACAAGTAGTTCTACTTTCACTACTACTACTACTACTACTCCTACTACTAGTATTATATCTGTTGTTACTGCTACTATTATTTCTACTACTACTGTTAGTACCACTACTGCTAGTACCACTACTTCTCCAGGTACTACTGTTAGTACCACTAATTCTACAATTACTGTAGCTACAACTGCTACTCTATTTCTACTCCTACTACACCTACTACTACTACTACAACAACAACTCATACTGCCACTCCTACTCCAACTCCTACTCCTACCACTGCTTTAACAATTACAACTACTACAACTAGTACTACTGCTGCTGCTGCTACTACTTCTACTTCTGCTACCACTACTGCTTCTACTTCTACTACTATTATTACTATTACTACTATTACCACTACTACTCCTATTGCTACTACTACTACTACTTTTACTACTACTACTACTAATCCCATAACAACTACTCTTATTGTAGCTACTACTACTACTACTTCTATTACTAGTACAACTGATACTACCACTACTACAATTACTCCTACTACTAGTACTACTACCACTGCTCCAATCACTATTGCTCCAACTCCTACTCTTACTACTACTACTAATACTACTACAACTAATACTACTACTAATACTACTTCTAATATTACTACTCATAATAATACTAATACCACTAATACTACTACGACTAATACTACTTCAACTAATACTACTGCTGTTACTACTAATACTACTTCTTCTACAACCACAACAACAACAACAACGGCTACTACCCGGACTCCTGCTCCTATCACTACAACAACTACTCCTACTCCTACTACTTCTATTATGACCCCTACTCCGACTCCTACTACTACTCGTACTACTGCTAGTACTACTACTACTAATACTAATACTACTACCACTACTACTCCAGCTTCTACTACTACTACTACTACAATTACTAGGCCTACTGCTACTACTACTATTACTTCTATTTCTACAACTACTACTCCTACTACTACAACTACTACTTCTACTACTACTACTATGACTACTACTATGACAACAACAACAACAACAACAACAACAACTACTACTACTACTACTACTAATGCTACTGCTACTATTTCTATAACTACCAATGCTGTTACTACTACTACTACCACTAATGTTGCAACTAGTACTACTACTACTATAATGATTACTACTAATACTACTACTACTACTACTATTAGACCTATTACTACTAATACTACTACCACCACTACTACTACTACTACTAATATTACAACTACTATTGTTACCACTACTTCTACTCCTATTACTTCTACTACTACTACTACTACAACTACCATTCCAACTACGCCTATTACTACTGCAACTACCACTACAGTTGCAACTACCACTACTACTACTACTATTACTACTACGACAACTAATACTTCTATTGCTACTACTACACCAACTTCTACTACTTCTACTTCACCTACACCAACTCTTATTACAATAACTATTGCTACTACTAATACTACTTCTACTACAACAACTACTATTACTACTGCACCTTTTACTGCAACTACTCTTATAGCTACTACTTCTTCAACTACTACTACTGCTGCTACTACTACTACTACAACAACAACTACTACTACT
>RXID01011166.1:0-20000 GCA_005019695.1 Trichopus zeylanicus subsp. travancoricus | reverse complement strand
GTAGTTGTTGTTGTTGTTGTTGTCATCGTTGTAGTAATAGTAGGAGTAGTAGTATAAGTAATAGCAGTAGTCGCAGCAGTATTTGTAAAAGTAGTTATAGTACTAGTAGCAATTTTAATAGTTGTAGTAGCAATAGTAGTAATAATAGCAGTAGTAGCAATAGTAGTAGTAGTAGAAGTAGTTATAGTAGTTGTGTAGCAGTTTTAGCAATTGGGGTAGTAGAATCATAGTAGTAGTTGTAGTCGTAGTAGTGGTAGTAACGGTGGTAGTAGAAGTAGTTGTAGTAGTAGAAGATGTTGCAGTGGCAGTGGTAGTTATTGTAGTAGAAGTTATAGTAGTTGTAATAGTGGCAGTAGTAGCAGTAGTAGTAGTTGTTGTAAAAGTGACATTAGTAGTAGCAGTGGTAGTAGCAGGAGCAGTAGCAGTAGTAGTAGTTGCAATAACAGTAGTAGTCATAGTAGTAATGGTAGTAGGAGTAGTAGTATAAGCTATAGCACTAGTAGAAGTAGTAGTAGTAGTCACAATAGAAGTAGTAGTAGCAATGGTTACAAGCCTAGTAATGGTAGTAGTAGTAGTCATAGTTGCAGTAGTAGTGGTAGTTGTCATAGTAGAAGTAGCAATCATAGTAGTAGTAGTAGTAGTAGTAGTAATAGTAATAATATTTGTTGTAGAAGTCCTAGTAGTAGTAGAAGTAGTTTTAGTAGGTGTCGTAGTATTACTAGTTGCAGCAGTAGTGGTAGTAGTTATAATTGTGGGAAAAGTATTAGTAGTATCGGAAGTAGAGGCAAAAGAAATAGTAGCAGCAATTATTACAGCAACAGCAGCAGTAGCAACAGTAGTAGTAGTAGTAGTAGTTGTTGTTGTTGTAGTAGTCGTACTAGTAGCAGTAGTAGTAGCAATAGCTATAGTAATAGTAGTAGCATAAGTAGTAGTTGTAATTGCTACAGTAGTAGCCGCATTAGTAGTAGTTATAGTAGGAGTAGCAGTAGCAGTAGTAGTAATAGTAATAGTAGTAGGAGTTCTAGCAGCAGCAGCTATAGTAGTAGTAGTAGCAGTAGTAGCCGAAGCTTTAGTAATAGAATTAGCTGTAGTAGTAGTAGTAGTAGTAGTAGTGTTAGCGATAGCAGCAGCGATTGCTGTAGTTATAGAATTAGGAGTTGTAGTACTAGTAGCAGGAGCTGAAGTGGTTGGTGTAGGGGAAGTAGTATAAGCAGTAGCAGTAGTAGAAGTTGTAGTAGTATTTGTAGTAGCAGTAGGAGCCAAAGTTTTAGTGGTTGTAGTGGAAGCAATAATAGTTGTAGTAGTAGCAATAGCAGCAGAAGTAGTAGTAGCAGCAGAAGTAGTAGTACTAGTAGGTACAACAGAAGTTGTAATAGTAGAAGTAGTAGTAGTAGCAGAAGTAGAAATAGTAGTAGAAATAGTAGTAGTACTAGTAGTAGTATTAGTAGTTATAGTAGTGGTAGCAATAGTAGTAGTAGTCGGGGTAGTAGTGGTAGTTGTAGTAGTAGTATTAATAGTAGTAGTAGCAGTAGTCATTGCACCCATAGTAGTTGTAGAAGTAGTAGCAACATAAGTGTTACTAGTAGTAATAGTAATAGTAGTAGCCACAGTACTAGTAGTAGTAGTCATGGTAATAGCTTTAGTAGTTGTAGCAATAGTTGGAGCAGTAGGAGCATTTGTTGCACTTGTAGTAGTAGGAGTTGTAGTAGTTATAGTAGTAATAGTAGGAGCAGTTATAGTTGTAGTAGGAGTAGCTATAGTAGCAGTAGTAGGAGGATTATCAATAGTAGCAGTAGTGGTTGTAGTAGTGCTCATTTTGAGGATGGTAGTTGTAGTAGCAAGGGCAATAGTTGTAGTAGTAGCTGGAGTAGCAATAGGAGTAGTAGTTGCAGTAGCTGTAGTAGTAGTAATAGTTGTAGTAGTGGTGGTAGTAGTAGTAGTAGAAGTAGTAGTAGTAGTAGTAGTGGTAATAGTAGTTGTAGTAGTAGTGGTAGTACTAGTGGCAGTAGTAGTGGTAGTAGTAGTTGCAGTAGTAGCAGTCATAGTAGTAACTGTAGCAACAGTAGCAGTAGTAGTAGGGGAAGTAGTAGTAGCGAAAGTCATAATAGTCATAGCAGTTGTAGCAGTAGTAGAAGTAGTAGTAGTAGTATTTGTGATAGTAGTAGTAATTGTTGTTGTTGTAGTAATAGTAGTAGTAGTTATTACAGTTGTAGCAGTCGTAGAGTTGTAGAAGCGATAGCAATAGTAGTAATAGTAGTAGTAATAGCAACCGTTGTAGCCACAGTACTAGTAGTAGTAGTTGTAGTTGTCGCATTAGTAGTAGCAGTAGGAGTAGTTGTAGCACTTGTAGTAGTTGGAATTGTAGTAGTATTAGTAGTAATAGTGAGAGCAGTATTAGTTGCAGTAGGAGTAGCAATAGTAGCAGTAGTTGTAGCAATGTTAGTCGTAGCAATAGTAGTAGGTGTATCCATAGCAGTAGCCATGGTTGTAGTAGTAGGACTAGTAGGAGTAGTAGTAGTAGTAGTAGCAATAGCAATAGTAGTAGCAGTACTAGTAGGAGTAGTAGTTGCTGTTGTAGAAGTAGTTGGAGCAGTATTAGTAGTAGTAGTAGTAGTAGCAATCAAAGTGGTAGCGGTTGGAGCAGTAGCAACAGTAGTAGGACCAATAGCAATAATAGTAAGAGTAGTAGCAGTTATAGTTGGAGTATTATTAGTAAAAACAATAATAGCACTAGTAGTAAAATGAGCAGTAGTAGTTGTATTAGTAGTACAAGTAGCAGTAGTAGTAATAGGAGTTGTAGGAGGAGTAGTAATAGTAATAGCAGTAGGAGCAGTAGTAGTAGCAGTTGGTGCACCAGTAGTTGTCTTAGTAGTTGTAGCAGTAGTAGTAGTCGCCGTAGTAGCAGTTGGAGTAGTAGTAGCCGTAGTAGCAGTTGGAGTAGTAGTAGCAGCAGTTGTTGTAGTAGTAGTAGTCGTAGTAGAATAAGTTCCATTAATAGCAATAGTAGTAACAATAGTATCAGCAGTAGTCATTGTAGTAGTTGTCGTAGTAAAAGTAGTAGTAGCTAAAATAGTTGTAATAGTAGTAGTAGCAGTAGTAGCAATAGCAACAGGAGTAGTAGTATTGGAAATAGTAGTAGTAGTAGCAGTAGTAGCAATTGTAGCAGCAACAACAATAGTAGTAGTAGTAGTAGTAGTAGTAGTAGTAGAAGTTTTAGAAGTTGGGGTAGTAGTGGTAGCTATCATGGTAGCAGTGGTAGTAGTAGTCGTTGTCACAGTAGCGGTAGTAGTAGCAGTAGTAGTAGCAGTAGTGGTAGTATGCATAATAGCAGTAGTAGCAGCAGTAGCAATAGTAGTAGCAGTAGTATTTGTATTAGGAGAAGTAGCAATAGTAGCAGCAGTAGCTATAGTTGTAGTAGTAGAAGTAGTAGTAGTAGGAATATCCGTAGTAGTAGTCGTGGTTATAGTAGGAGTAGTGGGAGTAGTAGTAGGAGTAGTAGTAGCAGTAGTTGGAGCAATATAAGTAGTAGTAGTAGTAGTAGCAGCAATCATAGTAGTAGTTGTTGTAGCAGTAGTAGTAGTAGTAGAATTAGTAGCAATAGTAGTAGGAGTAGTAGCAGTTGTACTAGGAGTATTATTAGTAAAAATAATAGCAGTAGTGGTAGTAGTAAAATGAGCGGTAGTAGTTGTATTAGTAGTAAAAGTAGCAGTAGCAGTAGTAGTAGGAGTTGTAGGAGCAGTAGTAGTAGTAATAGCAGTAGGAGCAGTAGTAGTTACAGTTGTTGCATTAGTAGTAGTATTAGTAGTTGTAGTAGTAGTCGTAGCCGTAGTAGCAGTTGGAGTAGTAGTAGCAGTAGTGGTTGTAGCAGCAGTTGTTGTAGTAGCAGTAATCATAATAGTAGAAGTACGACTAATAGCAACAGTAGTAGCAATAGTAGTCATTATAGTAGTTGTTGTAGTAAAATTAGTAGTAGCTGAAATAGTAGCAGTAGTAGTAGTAGCAATAGGAGCAATAGGATTGGAAATAGTAGTAGTAGTAGAAGTAGTAGCAGTTGTAGCAGTTGTAGTAGTAGTAGTAGTAGTAGCAGCAGTAGTAGTAGTAGTTTTAGAAGTTGGGGTAGTAGCAATAGTAGTAGTAGTAGATATCATGGCAGTAGTGGTAGTAGTAGTAGTAGGAGAAGTAGTAGTACGCATAATAGTAGTAGCAGCAATAGTAGCAATAGTAGTAGCTGTAGTAGTAGTATTAGGAGAAGTAGCGGTAGTAGCAGAAGCAGTAGTAGCATTAGTAGTAGCTGCAGTTGCTGTAGCAGTAGTTGTTGAAGTAGTAGAAGTAGTAGTGGTAGTAGTAGTAGTAGTAGTAGCAGCAGCAGCAGCAGGAGTAGTACCATTAGTATCAGTAGTAGCATAAGCAGTAGTAGCAACAAAACTTGTAGTAGTAGTAATTGTAGTAGTTGCTGTTGTTGTGGTAGTAGTAGTAGTTGCTGTATCAATAGTAGTAGTAGTTGCAGCAGTAGTGGCAGTAGTTGTGGCAGTAGTCATTGTAGCTATAGTAGTAGCCGTAGTTATACAA
This sequence comes from Trichopus zeylanicus subsp. travancoricus, assembly GCA_005019695.1. Lineage (NCBI taxonomy): Eukaryota > Viridiplantae > Streptophyta > Magnoliopsida > Dioscoreales > Dioscoreaceae > Trichopus > Trichopus zeylanicus. The sequence continues at coordinate 15,431 of RXID01011166.1, read as the reverse complement.
GTAGTAGTAGTAGTAGTAGCAGCAATTATAGTAGTAATAGCAGTAGTAGTTGTAGTAGTAGTAGTAGCCATTGAAACAGTTGCAGCAGTAGTGGTGGTGGTGGTGGTGGTAGTAGTAGTAGTAGTACTTGTAGTAGTAGTAGTAGTGGCATCCATAGTAGCTATAGTTGGTGTAGTGGTATTAGGAGTCGTGCTAGTGGTAGTAGAACTTGTAGTAGTAGTAGTAGAAGTAGTAGTAGTTCAAGTAGTAGCAGCAATAGTAGCAGCAGAAGTAGTAGTAGAATTAGCAATAGTAGTACTACGAGAAGTAATGGAAGTAGTAGTAGCAATAGATGGTGTACTAGGCATAGTAGTAGTAGAAGTGGTAGTGGTAGTAGTAGTTATAGTAGTAGTCATAGTAGTAACAGTAGTAATAAAAGTAATAGTAGTATTTGTATGAGTAGTAGAAGTAGTCGTGGTAGGGGTACTTATAGTAGTAGTCATAGTAGTAACAGTAGTAATATAAGTAGTAGTAGTAGCTGCATTAGTGGTAGTAGTTGTAGTAATAGTAGTAGTGGCAACAGCAATAGTAGCAGTAGTAGCAGCAGTAGTAGTAATAATGGAAGTAGTAGTAGCAGTAGGAGAGGTAGTAGTAGAAGTCATAGTAGCATTAGTAATAGTAGTAGTAGAAGCTGTATTAGTAGTAGCAGTAGTTGCAGCTGCAGTAATAGCAGTAGCACTAGCAGTAGTGGAACTCGAAGCAATAGTAATAGGAGTAGTTTTAGTAGTAGAAGAATTAGTAGTTGTAGTTGTAGTAGGAGCAGTTGCAGCCATAGCAGCAGCAATAGCAACAGTTGTTGTAGTAATAGCAGCAGTAGCAGTAGTAGGAGTAGTACCAGGAGTTGTAGAAGTGGTGGTGGTGGTAGTAGTAGTAGTCGTAGTAATAGCAGTAGTAGTAGCAGTAGTAATAGAAATAGTAGTAGCTTTGTTAGTAGTCACAATTATAGTAGTAGCAGTATGAGTATTAGCAGTCATAGCAGTCGTAGCAGCAGAAGTTATGGTATTACTAGTAGTAGTAGCAATAGATGTAGTAGTAGCTCTATTAGTTGCAACAATTGTAGAAGTAGTAGTTGTTGTTATACTAGTAGTTGCAATCGTTGTAGCAGTAGCAACAATAGTAGTAGTAGTACTAGTAGTAGTAGTAGCAATAGTTGTAGTGGCAGTAGTAGTATTTGTTGTTGTAGTAGTAGTACTAATTATGTCAGTGGTGGTAATAGTAGTAGTTGTCGTAGTAGAAGTAGTTTTTTCGCAGCAACAGTAGCAGTAGTAGTGGTAATAGAAGTAGGAGTAGTTGTGGTAGTCATTGTATTAGTAGTAGTAGCTATAGTAGCAGTCGAAGTAGTGGTAGCAATAGTAGCAGTAGCAGCCGTAGTAGCAGTAGAGCAGTAGTAGTAGTTGTAGTAGCAGTAGTAATAGTCATAGAAGTAGTAGTAGCATTTGTAGTAGTACTAGTAGTAGTAGTAGTAGTAGTAGTAGCAGCAGTAGCAAAAGTAGGAGTAAGAGTAGTAGCAGAAGTAGCACTAGTATTAGTTGGAGCAACAAAAGTCCTAGTAGAAGTTGTAGCAGTTGTAGCTGTAGCAGTAATAGTAGTAGGAAATGTAGTAGTAGTAGTAGCAGCAGTAGTAGTTGCATTAGTAGCAGCAGCAGCAGTAGTAGTAGTAGTAGTCGAAGTAGTGGTAGTGGTAGTAGTAGTAGTTGTCGTAGTAGCAGAAGTAGTAGCAGTAGTTGCTACAACAGTAGTAGTAGTAATTGTAGCAGTAGGAGTAGCAATCGGAGTAGAAGAAAGCAAGGAAATAATAGTAGATATCGAAGTAGTTGGAGTAGTAGTGGCAGTAGAATTAGTAGCAGTATTAGTAGAAGTAATAGTTTGCATAGTAGTATTAGCAACAGTAGTAGCAATAGTAGCAGTAGTGACAGTAGTAGTTGTAGTTGTAGTAGCAGAAGTTGTAGCAGTTGCATCGGTTGCAGTAGTGGCTAGAGCAGTAGTAGTAATAGTAGTAACAGTATTAGCATCAGCAACGGTAGTAGTAGTAGTACTAGTAGCAGTAGGAGTAGTAGCTGTAGTAGTATTAAGTGGAGGAGGAGTAGTAGTAGAAGTAGTAGTTGTTGTAGTAGTAGAAATAGTCATACTAGCAGTTGCAATAGTATTAATAGTAGTAGTAGTAATAATAATAGTAGTAGTAGTAGTAGTAGCAGTAGTAGTTGTAGTAGCAACAGTAGTAGTAGTAGCAGTTGTAATAGAAGTAGTAGTAGCAGTAGTAGTTGTAATAGGAGTAGGAATAGTAGCAGGAGTTGTAGCAGTAGCAACAGTAGTGCTAGTAGTAGCAATAGTAGTAGAAGTAGTAGTAGTAATAGAAGTAGTAGTAGTTGTAGTAGCATAGTAGCAATAGCAGCGGCAACAATAGTAGTCAGATTAGTAGTAGTAGTAGTAGAAGTAGTAGTAATAGCAACAACAGTAGCATAGGTAGCAGTAATAGTAGATGTATTAGTAGTAGTAATAATAATTATAGTAGTAGCAGCAGCAGTTGTAGGAGTCTAATTAGTGGTACCGGTAGTAGCAAAAGCAGCCGTAGTGGTAGTAGCAGTCGTAGCAGTAGTAGCAACACTAGTAGTAGTAGAAATAGTAGCAATAACACTAGAAGTAGCAGTAGAAGTAATAGTAATAGTATTAGTTTTGAGTAGTAGCAGCAGTAGTAGCAATAGTAGTAGAAGTAGAAATAATTGAGCACTAATAGTAGCAGTGGTGATAGTAGTAGTCGTAATGGTAGTAGTAGTCATAGTAGTAGCAGTAGCAGTAGTAGCCGTAGCAGCAACAATAATTATTGTAGTTGTAGTAGGTGTAGTATTTCTTGTACGAATAGTAGCGGTAGTAGTTGATGTAGTAGTCGTTGCAGTAGTCATTGTAGTAGCAGTAGTAGTAGTTGTAGCAGTCGAAGTAGTGGTAGCAGTAGTAGCAGTAGCCGCCTTAGTAGTAGTAGTATTATTAGCAGAAGTTGTAGTAGTAGTTGTAGTAGTAGTAGTAATAGTAGTAGAGCTAGTAGAAGCGGTAGTAGCACTAGTAGTAGTACAAGTAGTAATAGTAGTAGAAGTCGTTGTTGTAGTTGTTGTTGTAGTAGTAGTAGTAGAAGTAATACTAGTAGTAGTATACTAGTAGTAGCAGTATTATTAGTTGGAGTTGCAGTAGTAGTAGTGGTAGTAGGAGCAGAAGTGGTAAAAGTAGTAGAGGAAGTGGTTGTTGTAGTAGTAATAGTGGTAGCCATAGTAGTTGTAGTTGTAGTGTTAATAGTAGTAATTGTAGTAGCAGTAGTACCTATCAAAGTACTGGTTGCAGTATTTGGAGTAGTAGTAATCGCAGTAGAAGTAATAGTTGTCGTAGTTGTAGTAGTACTAGTAGTAGTCGTAGCAATAGTACTAGTCGCAGAAGTAGTTGCAGCAGAAGCAGCTATCATATTAGTTGGAGTAGTAGTAGTTGTTGCAGTAGCAGTAGTAATAAAAGTAGAGGAAGTTGAGTTGTTGCAGTAGTAGTAGTATTAGTAGTAGGAGCTGTCGTAGTAGTAGTAGTGGTAACAGTAGTAGTAGCCATAGTAGGAGCAGTAGTAGCAACAACTATAGTAGTTGTTGTAGTAGTTGCAGCTATAGCAGCGGTGTGTAGTAGTAGCAGCAGCAGCAGCAGTAGTAGTAGTAGCAGTAGTAGAGGTACCAGTTATCATTGTAGTTGTAGTTGTAGTCGTAGTGTTAATAGTAGCTGTTGTAGTAGTAGCAATAGCAACAGCAGCAGCAGTAGTAGTAGCCGTAGTAGCAGCAGCAGTAGTAGTAGAGGTAGTAGTAGTTGTTATAGTAGTAATACTACTAGAAGTAGTATTCCTAATGTAGTAGTAGTAGTAGCAGTCTTTGTACTAGCTTTAGCAGTAGTAGCAGTTGTAGCGATAATAGTAGTTGTAGTGATAGTAACAGTTGTAGAAGTAGTTGTTGAAGTAGTAGTAGTAGTAGTATTAATTGTAGTTGTAGTAGCAATAGTAGCATTCATAGAAGTGATAGAAAAAGTAGAAGTCGTAGCCATAGTAATAGTAGTGGTAATAGTAGTAGTCGTAGCAATAGTAGCAGCAGTCGTAGTTGTGCTGATAGTATAGAAGTGGCAGTAGTAGTAGTCGTACGAGTAGTAGGAACGGTAGTAGTGGTAATCCTAGTAGAAGCAGTAGTAGTAGCTATAGTTGCCTTAGTAGTAGCCGTCGTTGCCTTAGTAGTAGCAGCAGCTGTTGTAAAAGAAGTAGTACCCGTAGCAACAGTAATAGTAGCAGTCGTAGCATGAGTAATAGTACTACTAGTAGTAGTAGCAGTAGTAGCAGCAATTGTAGTAGTAGCAGTAGAAGTAGCGAAAACAATAATAGTAGTAGTTGTTGTTGTAGTAGAATTAGTCATAGTTGCAGTACCAGTAGCAGTACCAGTAGAATTAGTCATTGTTGTAGTAGCAGTAACTGTAGCAGTAGCAGTACTATCGCTACTATTTCTACTACTACTACCACTCCTACTACTACTACCACTACTAATACTACTATTACTACTACTACTCCTCCTACTACTACTACTCCTACTCTTACACCGATTGCTACTACTATTCCTACTACTAGTATTACTTCTATTGTTACTAATACTACCACTGCTATTATTACTACTATTTCAACTTCTACTACTACTACTGCTACTACTACTACTAACACTCCTACTAGTACTACTAATGTTGCGGTTGCTGCTATTACTCCCACTAGAACTGCTACAGCTACTCCAATTACAATTGCGGCTATTACTGCTACTACTACTGCTACGGCTAATCTACTTACTACTGCTACACTTACTACTACCACTACTGCAACTACCAGTACCTCTTCTACTAATATTACTACTGCAACTACTACTACTACTACTACAACTACTACAGCTGCTACTTCAACTACTACTGCAACTACTACTACTACTACTATTACCCCTACCACCACTACTACTACTACCACAACTAGTACTACTATTCCTACTACTGCTACTTCTACTACTACCACTATTATAACTACCAATACTACTACTACTATTTCACCTAAAACTCCCACTACTACTACTATAGCTACTACTATTGCTATGTTTTCTACTCCGACTCCAACTGCTACTACTACTACTCTTAACTCTGACTCATGCTTCTGTTACTACAACTACTCCTACTCCTACTATTGCAACGACAACTACAACAACAACTACTACAGCTACAACTACTACTACTACCACTACTACTACAACAATTACTACTACTACTACTGCTACTGCTACTACTACTACTATTACTAATACTATTACTACTACTATGCTACTCCTACCGCTACTCATAAAACTCCAACTAGTAGTGCAAATTCTACTACCACTGCGTCTTCTACAACTACTAGTACTACTCCTCCTACTACTACAACAACAACAACTACTACTCCTAAAACTCCTACTACAAATACTACTATTGCTACACCTACTACTCTAACTACTACTACTGTAACTACTACTCCTACAACTACTACATCTACTACTATTTTTACTACTGCGACTACTACTACTACTATTACTACACTACTACTACTACTACTACTATTACTCTCACTCCAACTCCTACTCCTACTACTACTCCAACTACTACCACTGTTGTTGCTATTACCGCTACTAATACTACTACCACCACTACTCCAACTACAGCTGCAAATGCTACTACTACTTTTACTATTGCTACTGCTTCTGCTGCTATTTCTAACTTTACTACTACAACTCCTATTTCTACTACTATTGCTGCTAGAAATGCTACTACTACTCCTACTACTACGACTACTACAACTGCTACTACTGCTACTGCTACTATTACAACTACAACAACTGCAACTGCTACTATTACTACTACTTCTACTACCACAAGTACTACTACTATTACTATTATAACAACTGCTACAACGCCTACCAGGACTACACTGACTGCTGCTGCTCCTACAACTACTACAACAACTATTACTAGTTCTAGTAGCACTTGTACTCCTATCCCTACTACTACTACTACTACTACCACTACTACTACCAAGACTACAACAACTATTATTATTCCTACTACTTTTACTACAACGACTACTCCTACTAGTACTACTGCTACTAGTATAACTCCTACTACTGCCCTGCTCCAATTGCAACCCCTACTACAACTCTCACAACTACAACGACTATTGCTACAACAACTACTACTACTACTGTTGCTACTAGTACTACTACAACTATTACTACTGTTACTACTATAACTACTACTATTCCTTTTACCACTACTACTAGTCCAACTTCAACCACTACTTCCACTCCGACTACTACTACTCCAAATATTACAACTAACACTACTATTTATAATACTTCTACTTCTACTACAACAACAACTACTACTACTATTAATGTTGCTATTACTACTACCAATATAACTGCATTAACTACTATTACTACTAGTACTACTTCTGCTACTGCTGCTACTTCTACTACTACCACTACTACAGCTACTACTACAACACTATTACTATAACTACTACTAGTAATACTACTACTACTCCTGCAACTATTACTATTACCATAACAATTACTATAACTACAACAACTATTGTTGCTGCTGCAGCTTCTTCTACTACTACTCCTACTACTACTACTTCTACTAGTACCACTACTGCTACTACAATTACTACTACTACTACTACTGCTACTATTGCTACTATAGCTACTACTACAACAACAACAATAACAACTACTACTACTAATACTACCACCACCACCACAACTACCGCTACTACTAACACTGCAACTACTACTACTACTACTACTAAGACTACTATGACTTCAAGTGCTAATACTGCTACTACTTCAATTGCTAAGACTACTTCTCCTAGTACTACTACTATTATTACTATTACTACAACAACAACAAGTACTCCTCCTCCTCCTACTACTACTACTCCTACTCCAACTCCTTCTACTACTACTCCTCCTCCTTCTAGTACAACTACTATTCCTACTCCAACTCCTACTCCTACCACCACTCCTACTTGAAATACTACTACTACTACTACTACTAAACTACTACTAGTCCTACAATGACAACAACAACAACAATCACTACTACTCCAATTGTTACTCCTACCTCTTCCACTACTACTTCTATTCCTATTACTACTACTACTATGACTACCACTACTACTACAACTGCTGCTGCTGCTGCTGCTGCTACTTCTACTATTCCTACTCCTGTGTCCAATACAATTACTTCTACCACTAGAACTACTATTGCTACTACTACTCCTACCAACACCACCACGACTACAACAACAACTACTACTACAACTACTATGAATGCTACTATTACTACTACGACTACGACTACTACTACTATTTGAAATGCCAATACTACGACTAGTACCACGACTGATACTACTTCTACTACTACTACAATAACAACAACAACTACTATAGCTAATGCTACCAACGCTACTATAACCATTGCAACAACTACCATCGCAACGACTACTACTACTACTATTACTGTTACTTTTACTGCTACTGCTTCTACTCCCACTCCAACTCCTACTCCTACTACTGCTCCTACTACTACTACTTCTGCTATAAACGCTACTATACCTACCACTACTATTACAACAACTACTTCTATTGCTACAAAAGTTTTTACTGTTGCAAAAATAACAACTACTGCTATCGCTGCTACTACAACTACTACTCCTACTACCACCACCATTACTACAACTAATTTTGCTACTACTGCTACTATTACTGCTACTGCTACTAATACTAATACTACAACTAACCCTAATACTCCTATTACTACTGCTACTAGTACAACTATTACCATTACTACTACTACTACTCTAAACACTCATCCAGCTATTGATACTACGGCTGCTGCTGCTATTTCTACCACTACTACTACTACTACTACTACAACTACTATTACTACTAATACTACTACTACTACTACTACTACTACAACAACAACAACAACAACTACTACTACTACCACTACTACTATTTTTACTACTCTTGCTACTATTACTGCTACTACTACTATTACCTCTACTACTACTCATGCTGCTGCCACTACTACTACTGCTACAATTATAGCTACTACTACTACTATGACTTCTAATGCTACTAATACACCTACTCCAACTCCAACTGTGACTACTACTCCTACTACTACTACCACTATGACTATAAATACTACTACTCCTAATATTATTCCAATTCCCACTACTACTACTACTACAACAACAACAATTATTACTACTACTACTGCTACTGCTGCTGCTACTACTATTTCTACTACTACAACTACTACGACAACAACTACTACTACTACTCTGCTACTACGATTCCAACTACTTCTACTAATACTACTACAACTACAACTGTTACTTCACCACTACTACTACTATTACTACTACTTCTCTACTATGACTACTCCTACTCCTACTACTAAGACTACTACTACTAATACTACAGTAAGTACTACTCCTGCTATTGCAGCTACTACTACTACTGCTACTACTGCTACTACTCCAACTACTATTACAACAACAACTACTACTACTACTACCACTACTACTACTACTAAGACAACTACAACTTCAAGTGCTAATACAACTACTACTTCAATTGCTAACACTACTTCTCATAGTACTACTACTGTTATTATTACTACTACTACAACAACTAGTACTACTACTCCTCCTCCTCGTCCTCCTCGTCCTACTACTACTCCAATTACTACTACCGCAACAAGAACAACAACAACTACTACTACATTACCACTAGTACAACTGCCACTTCTTCCACTACTGCTACTACTACAACTACTATGAATATAACAACTGCTGCTACTTCTACTCCTACTGTTGCTGCTACAACTACTACAATCACTACTGCTACAACAACTTTTCCAACTCTTATTCCTAATATTACTGCTAATGTAGCTACTATTAAAACTACAAATGTTACTACTACTACTGCTGCTGCGCTTGATACTACTAATACTACTGCTATTACTACTACTATTATTATTACTACTACTATTACTATTACTAGTACTACTACTACTACTACTACAACTACTAGTACTAATATGAAAACAACATCAACTTCTATTGCTGCTTCTACTACAAGGACTCCTTCTTCTTCTTCTTCTTCTACTACTACTGCTGCTACTACTACTATTACTACCACTTCAACTACTACCATTACTACTACTACTGTTGCTGCAGCTATTGCCCTTACCACTATTAATACAACTACTACTACTTCCACTACTGCTACTAATACTGCAACTAAATGTTATACTCTACTACTACTACTATTACTGCTACCACTCGTTGCACTCCTACTACTACTGCTGCTACTGCTGCTATTACAACCACTGCTACTACAACTGCTGCTACTACTACTACTACTACTACTACCACTACTATTACTAGTACTAGTACTAGTACGACTACTACTACAACTACAACAACAACTACCACTACTACTATTACCACCACCACCACCACTGCTGCTACGACTTCTACTACTACTACTACTACCTCTACTACTACTACTGCTACAATGACTACTACTACTGCTACTACTACTACCACCACCACTGCTACTACCACTTCTACTATGACTATTACTACTACCTCTACTAGTACTACTAGTACTACTACTACTACCACAATGACTACTAATACTACTACTACTACTACTACAATTACTACTATAACAACAACAACAACAATAACTATTACTACTACCACTCCTACTAGTAGCAGTAGCAGTAGTAGTAGCTGTAGCACTAGTAGTACTATCGCTACTATTTCTACTACTACTACCACTACTACTACTATTATTATTATTATTATTATTATTACTACTACTACGACTACTACTACTATACTACTACTACTACTACTCCCACCACCACTGCTACTACCACTTCAACTACTACTACTACTACCTCTACTAGTACTACTACTACTACTACTACTACTACAATGACTACTAATACTACTACTACTACCACCACCACCATTGCTACTACCACTTCTACTACTACTACAACTACTACTACAATTACTACTATTACAACAAGAACAACAACAACAACTACTACTACCACTCCTACTAGTAGCAGTAGCAGTAGCTGTAGCACTAGTAGTACTATCGCAACTATTTCTACTACTACTACCACTCCTACTACTACTACCACTACTACTACTACTACTATTCTTACAACTACTACAATAACAACAACTACTACTACAACCACCACCACCACCACCACCACCACCACTACTACTACTACTATTACTACTACTACTATTAATACTACTAGTACCACTACTACAACTTCTACTACAACTACTTCTACTACTGCTACAACTACTGCAACTACTAGTGCTGCTGCTACAACTACTACAACAAAAACTACTACTACTATTACTTCTACTACTACTTCTGCCCTAGCTCTTACTACAACTACAGTTACTTCTATTGCTACTACTACTATTGTTCGTGTCGCTGATACTGTTACTACCACCACCACTACTACTAATATAATTACTGTCGTTGCAATGGCTACTACTACTACTACTACTGCTACTATTGCTACTACTACTATAGCTACTATAGTAGCTACTATTGCTACTTCTATTGCTACTGGTACTACTACTACTACCACTACTGCTATTATTACTACTATTACTACTACTACTGTTTTGACTATGACTGCTACTACACCTAATACTACTTCAACAACTATAATAACTACTACTATGGCGGTTGTTGTTGTTGCTGCTACTACAACAACAACAACTACTACTACTCTTGCTACTACAACTGCTACTGCTTCTATTACTGCATCTATTACTACATCTATTACTACAATAATTGCAACTTCTGCTACTTATACTATTGCCACTACTACTGCTACAACTATTGTTATTACTGTTACTACAGCTGCTGTTGCTGAAACTTCTACTACTACTTCAGCTACAACTTCTACAACTGCTACCAGTACTACTGCTACTACAACTACAACTACTTCTATTGCTATTAATGTCACTACTACTATTGCCACTCCTCCTACTTCAACAATGGCTACAAATGTTGCTGTTGCTGCTGCTACTACTACTATTACTACTACTACTCCAACTACTACTATTACTACTACTACTACTACTACTACTCCTACAGCTGTTGCAATCGTTGCACCTGTTGCTACTACGAGCACTACATCCTCCACTACTACTACTATTGCTGCTACTATAGCCGCTCCTACAACTTCTACTACTTCTACTACTATACTACTACGATTACTCTAGCCGTTGCTGCTACTGCTGCTGCTACTACTACTACTACTACTACTACTTCTACTAGTACAACTACAACAACTACGACTACCGCTATTGCAACAACTACAACTACCACTACTACTACCACAGTAACTACTACTACTACTATTACTAAAATAATTATTGCTACTACAACAAATACTACTATTACTACGACTTCTACCACTACACCTTCCAGTATTATCACTGCAACAAAAACTACTACTACTCCTACTTTCACTCGTAATACTACTGCAACTACTACTACTACTACTACTCCTCCTCATCCTCCTCCTCCTTCCAGTACTCCACTACTACTACAACAACAACAACAACAACAACTACTACTACCACTATTACTACTAGCACTACTACTACCACTACAACTACAAGTATTGCTACTACTCCTTCCATTGCTACTAGTACTACGACTGCTACTACTACTTCTACTACTACTAGTATTACTGATACTACTATAACAACAACAACTACTACTACTAGTACTACTAATATGACTACTACTACTACTATACTACTACTACTTCTTCTACTACTACTACAACGATTACTACTCCTAATACTACTACTATGCTACTACTACTTCTACTACTGCTACAACGATTACTACTCCTAATACTACTACTATTACTACTACTACTACTACTATGGCTACTACTACCACTCCTCTTGGTCCTACTACTATGACTACTACAACTACTACTACCACTATTAGTACTACAACTACTTGTATTGCTGCTACTACTACTACTACTACTACTACTACTACTACTTCACCTTAAACTAATACTACTACTTTTACTTCTACTACTATGACTGCTGCAACTACTACTACTCCAACTACTTTTACTATTACTACTACTGCTACAGCTGCTACTACTCTTACTACATATACTAATCCTTCTACCACTACTAGTGCTATTACGTCTACTACTACTGCTACTACTACTATTCCAACTTCCAATATTATGGCTACTACTTCTACTATTACTACTACTACTACTACTCTTACTACTACTACTACTACAATTATTACAACTCCAACAACTTCTACTAGTACTACTTATTTTACCACTACTAATGCTACCACTACTATTGCTAAAACTACTACAACTTCTAGTACTTCTGCCACTGCTACACCTACTACTACTACAACTACTAACGCTGCTGCTGCTACTACTACTACTACTACTACTACTTTTGTTGCTGCTACGACTACTACTACTACTACTACTGATACTACTACTACTCCTCCTACTCCTTCTACTACAACTACTCCTACTCCTACTAGAACTACTATGACAACAACAACCCAAACTGCTACTACTACTCCAGCTCCAACCCCTATTACTACCCTAGATATTACAACTATGACAATACCTACTATTGCTGCTGCTACTGCTACTACTATTACAACTACCACTATTACTACCATTACTACTATAACTACTACTACTCCTTTTACTACTACTGATACTACTACTGATGCTGCTACTACTACTACTACTACTTCTATTACTAGTACAACTGCCACTACTACCACTACTGCTCCTACTAGTAATGCTACTATTAGTAATACTACTACAACTAATACTACTGCTGTTGTTGCTGCTTTTGTTGCTATTGTAGCTACTACTACCACTACCACTACTAGTCCAGCTACTATAACTACTGCTATTTCTGCTGTTGTGCTTCTACTACTACTGTTGCTGCTACTGCTACTGCTATTGTTGCTGCTATTGATACTACCACTTCCATGTCTTGTACAATATTACTACTCCTATTTTGACTAATAGTATTATTGCTGCTGCTACCGACACTGCTGTAGCTACAACCACTAATAATACTACTGCCACTACTAATGTTGTTGCTGCTTCTACTCGTACAACTACTGCAACTACTACAATTAGTACTACTACAACAACTACTGCTACTACTACTAGTACTTCTTCTACTACAACTACTACTACAACAACAACTACAACTACTCCAGCTACTACTACTTCGATGACTGCTACTACTATTGCCACTACTACTTTTCCTACTACTACTACAAATGTCATTGATGCTGCTACTCCAAGTAGTACAACAACAACAACTACTACTACCGCGAATACTCCTACTGCTGCTACTGCTCCTACTACTCTTCCTCCTCCTCCTCCTCCTCCTCCTCCTCCTCCTACTACTACTAATAATAATAATACTATTACTACTACTCGTACTTCGACTATTACTACTACTACTACAGCAGCTGCTTCTACTATTACAACTTCTAAAATGACTCCTACTACTATTACCACTACTACTACAAGTCCAACTACTACTACTACTGCTACAACTACTATTACTTCCACCAATACACCTGCTGCTACTGCTGCTACTACTAGTACTACATCTGTTATAGCTTCGGCTACTACTAATACCACTACTATGGCTCCTACTCCAACTACTACTACAAATATAACTACTGCTACTAGTACTACTCCTATTACTACTACTCCACCAACTACTACTATAGTTACTACTGCTAACTACTACTGCTACTACTATAACTACTACTACAATAACAATAACTACTACTACTGTTGCTACTACAAAAACAACAACTACTAGTACTACTACTACTACTCCTACTACCACTTCTATTACCACAGCTGCTACTCCCTCTCCTTTTCTATTACCACTACTACCATGACTAATCCAACTCCTAGTACTACTATTACTTTAACTACTACTACTGCTCCAGCTTCTATTTCTACTACTACTATTGTTGTTGCCGCTGCTACCACTATTGCCACTACTACTACTAGTACTATTATTGTCGCTGCTATGGCTACTACTACTCCTCCTCCTACTACTTCACCTACTATTACTACTGCTGTAACCAATACTACTACTTCTTCTACTACTATGATTACTACTAGTATTACTACTACGACTACTCCTACTACTACTATTACTACTACTAGAACTAGTGTTGCTACTAGTACTATATTGCTATTGCTACTACCATTGTAAGTACAACAACTACTGTTGCTGTGGCAGCTATTATTGCTATTGCGGCTACTACTACAACTATCACAACTTCACCTATTACAACTATTATTGCTACTACTACTACCACACCACAAATACTACAACATCCACTACTACCACTACTAGTACTATTGGTATTACTTTTGCTGCTAATACTACTACTACTAGTGCTACTACTGCTACTGTCAATACACTACTACTACTACAACAACAACTACTACTAGAATTGGTGTTGCTACTAGCACTATATTGCTATTTCTACTACCAGTGCAAGTACTACAACTATTGTTGTTGCTGCTGCTATTGCTCCAGCTGTTGTTGCTGTTGCTGCTACTACTACAACTACCACAACTTCACCTACTACAACAATTATTGCTACTACTACTACCACACCACTAATACCACAACATCAACTACTACCACTACTAGTACTACTGGTATTACTTTTGCTGCTAATACTATAGCAACCACTACTAATGCTGCTACTGTCATTACACTACTACTACTACTACTACCATAGCTACTCCTACTATTGCTACAACTACTACTAGTTCTATTATAGCTACCAATGCTACTACTAGTGCTACTGTAGCTGCTACAACTACTTCTACTGCTAGTGATACTACTACTCCTACCACTACAGCTAGTGCTACTACTACTACTACTACTACTACTACTACTACTATCATTACTACTACTGCTACTACTACTACTACCACTACTGCTACTATCAGTACCACTACTACTATTACTACTGACTAAGTACTTAAGTGGCTACTACTACTTCTAGTTCCTAATGCAGCTACAAACTACTATGAATACTGAAACTACTACTACCAATAGGACTACAACTACGCTACTACACTTCTACAACTTTTGCTTATAATTGCTACCCCGGTACTACTGCTACTAC